>JAASAO010001795.1:0-22381 GCA_017311375.1 Mytilus coruscus | reverse complement strand
CACTTTTAGTGTTTTGTTTTCCATCTATTTATCGGTATTGTTACACAATCTTTAGACTCATATAATTTTCCCTGTTTGTGTAGTATTGTCAATTTTGATGATCCAATACCTATTAAGTTTACTGGTTGGTAGATTCTTATAGATTCTTATAGACTCTATATATATATATATATATATATACAACTCGTCTAAACATCAGCCCAACAATGTTAGATCTGTAAATTTGCTTTCGCAAATTTTTTGTTCTTCCCTCGCCGGCATTCGAATTCATGCTACTGAGAAATCGTGACACCAAATCGCCTGCACTGTATATGACGCGCTAGACCACACGACCACCTAGGCTTTACAATAATAAAGCTTTCGGTGGCCGGGTATTACCTTTCCTCGTCAGTTTTAATCTAGCGTCGAAATACAGTACATGATATATAAGGCATGAAGACGGAATTGTTACAGATCAGCTGAAATATCTATTGTAAAGGATCCTACAAATTAATGCAAGATACAGTGACAGAAATAATTATATTAATAAGTACATCTGAACCAGTGACAACTCTACAACAGATTTATCCATCGGATCACCAGCAGTGTTATATATATATATATGTTATAATATATACAATGTATATTACCTTTACAATAAAAATAAAACAAGATCATCAAAGAATGTAATTTCTGGTCGGATTAAAATGATATCGTGTAATAAATTAAGTTTTCGGTTAAATGAATGTTTATATACATGATATCATCAAAATACTAGAACTTTCGACCATTGTTCAAATATCTTACATGGTATTCAAAATTTTTGAATGTTTCAAATATATTCTATAGTTACTGGAAAATTTGCAACACTAACTTAAGCCTGGTATAAATTTATGGTGTCAGTCGAGTTTAGTAAATAACACAGTGAACATTTTTGTTTCTATTGTATGTAAAGTAACTTACTAAATTTTAAAATGACACCTTTGTTTTGTAAAACCAAGAATTTAATATTACAGAACTTCCAAAGCAATCCTTGATAACCTTTTAAAAAGGAATTGTGTTCCAAAGATGCAGTAAAAATCTAGGTTGGATAAGTTTTGTCAAAATGAAAGCCATGGCATACAAGAAGCACTTTTATCAGTTTTAATTACCTCAGCTCAGTACAGGTGTGTTTTACAGGTAAAAGAAACTCTATTTTTCTTAAACTCAGTTTATTAGTGTATTATTTATCTAGTGAATTCAAAAGGACTTCTGATTTAAATTTTACAGGATGTTGTTTAATTTTCAATGGATGTTATTTAAAATGTATTACTCTCTGACCAGGTGTGATCTTTTTAATGAGTGTGCCCAAAGCAGGAGGTGTTACTTTATATATTACCCTAGTCAGAAGAACAATTTTAATCATTTCTTTAATTGTTTAGTCCTTTTAGATATAGACTCAGACTTTAAAATAAGATATTTTGACTATCTTGATAAATCTGATAATCATGTAAGGATGTAAAATCTGTTTTTATATATCTTTACTTTATTGCGGCTGTTTTAATGTCAGTTAAAAAGAAAGTTATTTAAACCGTTAAAATTTAAAAGGTAGAGGTTATTTGGTAAACACAGGCACTTATCTCGGAAAAAATTTCATATACCTTAATATAACACAAGGTACTTAACTTGCATTTCAGAAAAATGTCAGGCGGTGACGAAATTCCGTTATATGCCGCTTTCTAGGCTGTCAACTCCACTAAAACTTGTTATATCGTAAATTTAAATTGATTTATCTTTACAATGGTGTATAACATTCCTACATTAGTTGTCGGAATCATCCGTAGCAATCCTACCCAAGTATGTCAATAGTAATAATAGATTAGACCGTTGGTTTTCCTGTTTGAATGGTTTTACACTAGTAATTTTGGGGCCCTTTATAGCTTACTGTTCGGTGTGAGCCTAGGCTCCGTGTTGAAGACCGTACTTTGACCTATAATGGTTTACATTTATAAATTTTGACTTGGATGGAGAGTTGTCTCATTGGCACTCATACCACATCTTCTTATATCTGAACAGCATTTTGAGTTTATGGAAATATGTCAAATCGTTAAAAAATATATATTAAGTTGATTTTAAAGACTCTTTAACATTATATTAATTTTCCAGTAACTGTAGGATTGGAAAACTGTTATGTTGTGAATAAAATACAAGGTAAATCCTCATTTTAACGTCGAATATTGAAATTAAGGAAGATTCGGAAGATACGCAAGAATTTGAAAAACTTTAAAATCGTCAGTTACTAACATAGTTCCGTATATGTGATCTATGTAACATTAGGCTGATACAAAATATCTAGATACCTGCTAAATCCTTTATTATACAAAGTTGTATTGATTTTTGAACAACTGTTGACAAAGAAGACACACTTGCTTTGTTTGGAATAGCAAAATTTAACTTTGAATACTCCAGATCAAAATTAATTGTTCGAATTGAACAATTCTACCTTTTCATCTAAGTTCTGATTACCGACACTCTCAAGAACCTTAGATTTTTAAAATGAAATAATCGGAATCCGATTTGCCAAAACATTTGCTTCTGTCAAAAATGACACAGCTGAGATGCTTAAACTCGAAAACTAACGGGCAACATCTAAATAATAACAAAATACAACCTCTGCTTTTTAAACCATCATTTGCTTAATAAGAATATTCGTCAAAGGTGTCTTCTGAACAGACTTCTGTTTATGTTTTACCATCTCCTTGGCATGTCCGTCTTTTCATAGATATTATGATATGGGAAGGATGTTATGATTCTGTGATACCTAAATAGTATTGTCGATAGTTTTCTCGATTGAATTGTGTCACATTTTGTCATGTCATGAACTTTTATAGTTACCATATGGTACTTTTTATCAATGTTAAAGGTCAAACGCTGACCTATAGTTGCTTACATCCACTACATTATGTATCTGATGGATATTTGTGTCATTGGAAATCATGCCACATCTTCTTATTTTGTATTGTCATCTTTGGGCATTTTCGTCGAGAGAAATTGGTCTCCATGATTAAGTAAGGTGTCCAAGAATTGAAAATAAATCTACATTTTCATCTAATAACATTGAAAGCAGAACTCCATTCTGAAATGCAAATGAGTAGATTTTCTATATATAATCTTTTTAAGACTTTGGCATTTTCTAATTGAAATCATATCATTAAATCTGTTATCCGAGTCGTCGTTTCATACATGTATTTTCGATAATGCCATAGACTTAAACCATTTAAATAATTGCATAAAGTTTGTTAATTCGTTCATCAGTCTCACTAAGTTGATGATACATGTATTAAATACATGCATGAATCATGGAGAATATGGACCAAACCATGACACTAAATTTTCATAAATAGAAAATTATTTGTAAAAGTGGCGATTTTTCTTTTCAGAATATTTTTGAACATGGTGAATCTTAACAAATAATGCGTTGTTACATTCAGAAAAACGTGAAAAACAAGAATTAAACTTTAAAATTGTCGCACGCAAGCGTTATATTTTTCATAATACTACCTTTATAATTAAAAATGCATTTTCAAACATAAAATAGCTACAAACAAAGCTATCTACAAGGCGACATTTATCTTCATAACTTCTTTTGGGAGAAAATCCAATGTTTATAGTTGATCATTGTTTGTCATTCAAAATCACTGAACCAAATCATGACCAACTAGACCAAATCCTGACAATATTGATGTACTAAACGCTGCTTGATATATCGACGTTACTACACGAACGTATGTCAAACTCTAAGATGTCTTTAGTGGAATTTCTTTATTTGGTGTTGTCGCATTGGCGTATTCTCTAAATTTTAAAAAGCATTTCAACATGTACTGTGTTTGTATATTTGAGTTTGAAAATAGAATCTAAAGATAGATTTAATCGAATATACATTACCTTTCAGTATGACGTCGAGACAATTTAGCAACCACGGGATAGAAAGAGACTTGGTCATCAAATGTTCGATAAATTACCAACAAATGTAAAGCCACCTGAAGTTAATGCCTAATACAGAGGTGACCTTGGACCAAAGACTGTTGGCTACATACAGAATGGCGAATGGAATAAAGTTACTACCGAATATCTTGATCATAAAGGTTACAAAAATGCCTCCAAGAAGAATATGAATGGAATAAAGTTAGCATCGAATACCTTGATCATAAAGGTTACAAAAATGCCTCCAAGAACAATATGAATGGAATAAAGTTAGCACCGAATACCTTGATCATAAAGGTTACAAAATGCCTCCAAGAACAATATGAATGGAATGAAGTTAGCACCGAATACCTTGATCATAAAGGTTATAAAATACCTCCAAGAACAATATGAATGGAATATAGTTAGCACCGAATAACTTGATCATAAAGGTTAAAAATGCCCCAAGAACAATATGAATGGAATAGTGCAAAGAATGAATTGGAATGCCATGCAATTCGACTCAATGACTAGAAACGGTTAATGAACTAAAGTAAATTGACGAATCATTTCCGTCAAGCGAGATATGTGACAATAAGAAGTCCAGAAAATGTAAATGGGTTTTTGTTCTATGTTTCACACACGCACTCTCTCACCAAAAGTAAAGATTAAAATTAAAACTGGATATGAGTACTAAAACATTATACAGTCACATAAAATTCCATTATATTGACAACAATGTGTGAACAAAACAAACAGACATAATAGGTAAACATGTCAAAAATAGAGGTATCAACAAAGAAAACTAAAACTGAGCAATACGAACCCCGGCAAAAATCGGGGATCTCAGGTGCTCCGGAAGAGTAAGTAGATCCTACTCCATATGTGGCAACCGTCGTGTTGGTCATGTAAGTACAAAACCGGTGATAAGTCTGATTCTGTAGGTCATATTCGAGGAAAAGAAGACGTGAATGTGGTTACGCGAATTGGAACAAATCGATTTTACGTATTGTATGTAAAGGAAAAGAATGTCAACAAAAAGTTCAACAAGGTTGAACCATTTCGCTGACTGATTCGATCCGCAAAAATATCATTCTTATACAAGTAAAACCATGATTTACATATTTTTAACCTATTGCATGAAATCAAACAGACCATGAAAATCCAATTGCACGTTACATATATTTATATTTTGTTTATATCGGGTTATATGACCGTCGGTAGTCTTCGGAGGTCATTTTGATGGTTAATTAGATGGAGTTTAGACTAAAATAATGACACTTATTTCTATTTTTGTTTAAACAAATATGATTTCTCAGTAATGAGATGTTATAAAATATCTAATAATAACCATAAAAACTAAACACATTTGTGAGGTTAACATTAAAGGGGCATTAGCTGTCAAATTCATCTTCACCGATTTGACTTAAATTTTATTATAACATACTAAAACGTATATCCAAATTACAAAAGTCTAAAATAAACAATAATCAATGCATGAACTCGATAATATGTATCAACATGCCGTGTATATTTTTGTCTAGACGTCATCTAATTAGCCATCGAGATGACATCCGAAGACTGCCGACGGTCATATAACCCGATATAAACATAAATATAAATATAAACAGATAGCGTCCACGTGCAATTGGATTTTTCCTGGTTTTTTTTTTTTTTAGTTTTGTTTTTTTATTTCATATTGTAGGTTTAAAAGTATGCTAATCGCCGTTTTTACCTGTGTAAGAATAATTTTTGTGGATCGAATCAGTCAATCAAATGATTCATTCTTGTTTCACTTTCAATGTTGACATTCTTTTCCTTTTAATAGCTGATTACATGCGTAACCCATCGCCTGCTACGGGGTAAATTAAAGGTCACTTGAATACGGATTCAAAGAGGTCGAATTGTTCACTTGCAAGTGAATAATTCATCAGCGATGTTTTTTTGTCTTTTTTGACAAAATTGAACCAAATTGGCTGTTAAAAGCGAAATAGTATTTCACTATATCACTTTCATAAATGATTGAACAAAAAAATCATATTTAATTATTTTTATATCTCGTAGCTAATGCCCTTTAAGAATTTCATCCAAATTGGACATCAGATTAGTTTTTACAATGTTTTAAAAAATGTCTTTTATATGAAATAATAAGGATATTTTGGAAAAGGTGAAACACTTTTGACCTAAGACTGTTTGTATAAACAGCAGCTCCTGCATCGTACGATTCGTCAAGTTAAAATTTCGTAAGTTCTTTGTCAATATCCTGGTCATTTCTATTAAGACAGATGAAATTGACAAAAATCTATTCAATATGACTATTTTGCAATTACAGAGATAACTATTCTAATTGATCTATCAAACATTTTCCATCCTCCTTTGCCGACTGTACCCTTTATAAAAATTTTAAATTAGGTACTTTTATGTGATAAAATCGCGTCGTTAGTTCAGAATGTTACATGTTTTAAGCGTGACCTTACAAGTTAAAACTCTCATCAACAAGGTGTTGGTTAGTCGTCTAATATTTTTGTGTTTAAATGAGATGACCCAATTGATTAATACATCTCTCTTATATTTTTATGTCAGTAGAAGAAGATGTAACATTGTTCTCTGTGATAACCTTATTTTGGCCTATAAGGACCTAATGGGCGAATTAGTACGATCTTTCAGTGTGTCTTTTGCAAAGGTTACATCCGAATTATTTCACAAAGTTGCTCTTTATTGTCACGCTCCAATATGTATCGTGAACGTCAAAACAATACCGTTAACATTATTCAGTGGCAAGTGAAAGTATATCCATTACGACCCTTTTCAAACAGTTCTGTGTTGCCTTCATAAATGGAATGAATTGTCTTATAAACTGGTCCGAGTTGTCTTTATAAGTGACCCGAGTTGTCTTCAAATGTGGTCCTAGTTGTCTTAAGATTGATCCGAGTTTTCTTGGTCCGACTTGTCTTTGGTCCGAATTTTCATGTATTCTTTGTCATTATATGAGGATAATGATGGTGGGTCATTCATTTCTGTATTCTTTAACTTTTTCGCTCATTAATTTTTATCTTCAAAAGTAATGGCTATTCTGTAATTACTTCATAACTGTATACTGGACATTGTTCTTCTCTGTAATCAGTATATTTTTCCTAATTCTTTAATTTTGCAGTTATTCTTTATATTTTAGCACCCAATTATTCTCTATTCTTTTTTTTTTTTTTTTTGGCCCATTTTTCTCTATCTTTTTTTTTTATTATTTTTTGCCCATTATTCTCTATTCTGTAAACCCCATCCACACCTCTTATATGATATAGTTTCGAAATTATTTAATGAGGTTTCAGTATAAATCAATGTGGTATCGTAAGTACTAAATGATATTTTGATATTACGTGATACGTGTGTAATGACTGATATGGTTTTGTTCTTACTTAATATGATTTCAAAATTATTTAATGTGGTTGTGTAATTAGGCAATTTGGTTTTGGCATGATTGTTTGATTTGTGTGTGTGGCTTGACGTTATGCAGTTGTTTCATTTCATGATGTGGTTTTGTTATTTCGTGATGTTGATTCGTAATAAGCTTAAGACTAAATATTACATAAGTTCGCTGTTTCAGAATCTAATGCGTTCTGGATACTATTTGCCAAAGCGTACACCAAAACGCCGTGTTTTGGCGTTCAGCATCCTTAACATTTGAAATTCAACCAATGACGTGACGTTGTTTTCATTTTGAGTTACGAACAATGAAATTACCCATGGTCCTTTAGATTCTGAAATGGCAAATTGATAATTGCTTTTCAATGTTTTATAGACGTCATTAGGTGTGGTTTTGACATAAATTTAATCTATGCATGTGGGTTTCACCTTTTAACAAGGCTTTAACATTACATAATGGTGTTACAAGATTTTTATAATTTTACAATACGTGGTGGGTTCTTTCCAGTGCTTGATGTGGTTTTGTCTTATTTTGATGTGATAACTCATTACTTAATGAGGATACACCACGTGACCATTCTGAGAAAAAAATCTATTTTTAATCCGATTTCCAAGTCGCATGTACCTCGGCTTAATATGCATAGACTGCAGTATTACCCTTTTGCATTATTTCTTATCCTATTTCTTATATTTACTTTTTCGATATATAAAGGGTGAAAAAGGGCCGAACTCTAATTTTCAATATTTTTAAAAGACTCATTGCATATTTCAAAACACCTCAAAAATTTTTTTGTAAATTTGTGACACTAAATCATTTACCAATCGGAAGAGGTCGATGGACAAATGTAGAAAGATCAGAGAGAAATGCACACTTTGCGACAAATCAGACATAGGAGACAAATATCATTATATTTTGTAATGTCCTGCACTGATAAACGAAAGGAAACTGTATTTACCCTATATTTTCATGTCACTCAAATGTATCAAAACTTGAGAAACTTTTTTCTTTCCACAATTGTGAAATCATCGAGGAGACTCATCACCGAATTCCTTCTTACCTTGAGCAGAACTACGAGTGCTACTAAGGGAACAGGATCTATTTACTCTTTCTGGAACACCTGAGATCACCTATAGTTGTGTTTAAAAGGGGTTCGTGTTACTCTTGCTTTAGTTTCAATGCTGCATTTTGTGCTTGATAATGTCTGTGTTGTTTACACCGATAACAGTCTTGATTATCTTTTGTCCAAAAGTGTTTCAATTCAAACAATTTCACATTTGGTCAAGTTAAAGTTGTCCGTTTACATATTTAGAAGCTAAGTCAAAGTTGACCGCAGATGGATTTGGCTATTAATTTTAGGTCGTTTTTGGTCATATAGCTCTTCAACTTTTTCGGTTCTTACACATTATTGGTTTTCAAATATTCGGCTGTGAGCGTTCCTGATGAAGGTAAATCAAGAAAAGTACTTAGGACGCGTGAAATTTATAAACTGCTGTTTTAATTTTTCAACGAGTTTACATGACCGATGGTTTAGGAATTTGGTGATGCCTTAGAGCCAGATAAGAATCAATTACTAATCCGCTATTTCATGATCTCTTATCACCACTTAACATTAATATAACTTATCAAGGAGTACCACGACGGGTGTCACTAGTGGAGCAGGATCTGCTTACCCTTCCGGAGCACCAGGTTTAGTGATGTTCGTGTTGTTCAGTCTAGTATTCTATGAAGTATTTTATGTACTGTTGTGGGTTTTTTTCACCATTACACTGTTAGTTTTTCTCAACTTATAAGTTTTGAATGTCCCATTGGTATTTTCAACATCTTTTTTAGCAAGGAGTAGAAGTAACAACTAGTTGACTCGAGACTCAGAACAATTAATAAAGAGTATGACATGTGTTCTTCCGTACTATTACCCTGTGAACTAGCATGTTTAAAATATTTGAAACAGCGTGTCGAATTAGTAAAATAGGGTTCATATTTGTATGTAATTACGACATGGAAATATGGTTTAAAATAGAATTTTGTTCCAAAATGGTCACGTGGTTTGACCTCATCAGATAATAGGATAACTGCATCAAAGAATGACGAAACCACATAAAAAAACACTGGGACGTACACATCACGAAGTGTACAATTGTCAAATTTTGGAACAACATTATGTAATGTAAAAGCCTTATAAGAGATGTGAAATCCACATAGATGTTAAAACCACATCTAATAGCATATATACAACATTGAAAAGTGGAAAGTTTTATTAATTTATGTAATATCTTGCTTTATTACTTTTTTTTTTTTTTTTAACAACATTATATATTTATTCACCAAATATGCTTGTTACATTGTTACACCAAGAAACCAAGCTTTTCTTGATGCATCCTGTTATATTCCACTGATTACCCAGGTTAGTAATCAGCTGCTGGTATATATGTATATATTATTATAATTTGTATAAATTTCTTGAAATACAATTGTACAACATTTTAATACATTATGTTTTATTCTATCAATCGTCTAAACTTCTTTTTAGTGACTTCAGTAATGGATTAAGTTTCATTGTTCTGTTTTCGTTATATCTTTTATGTATTCTCGAACAAAAATTTGATAAACATTTACCTTTGTCAATTTCTGATTAGATACATAATATGATTTGTATATAGAAAAGCCTAAGATTGTTAGGAAATAATTCAGACCAAAATAATTTTTGTCAAAAATTTTATATCCAAAGACTAATTGCTTTAATGATACTCTAAAATTTAAATTTGATTTTATCATTAACTCATAAATACTTTTCCAAAATTTTTCTAAAAATCGACAAGAAATAAAAAAGTGGTTATAATCTTCTTCTTCGTTACATACATTACATAGACTGTCATTCTTCTGTTTCCATTTAAACAATAATTGTTTTGTTGGTAATATGAATTGTAAAAGTTTCCATCTATATATTTTTAACTTATTTTCTTCTAAATAATGAAACATGAAAACATATAGTTGGTTAATACTAAGGTTCTCATTAATTTGTAAAATACGCATCCATTTGCTAACACCAATTGATGGTTCAGTTTTATCTTTACAAATTGACTTATATAATATATTTGATGAAAAGCTGGAAGCCTCAATGTAATTACCTTTCCAGATTAGTTTCTGTCTAGGAATATTTACAATACTTTTTATAGAACTTTCAGACTGTAACATCTGAAGCCAGTCTTTTGGGATGGCTTTTTTAAATATTTATTTCTGCAATCCAATTATTCTTGCAGTCTAATTTTTCCAGAATAAAATGTTGAGATATATTACCAGTGTCATCTATAATATCATTGACAAATATCAAGTTACTCTTAATCCAATTTTCAAAAATAATAGTTTTATTTTCAAAATTAATCAGTTTGTTCCCCCAAATTACCTGTTTCCTTACTTCTGTGAAGTTGGTAGGTTTTTTTGTCTGTCCACCGCCTGATATTACCCAACATTTAAATACTTCTCTATAAAATTCAGGGATATGTTTGATATATTCTAGAATTTTCTTCTTTTCAAAATTCATCTTAAAAATTAACCAATTAATACCAACCACGCTTAGATATTTTAATGGAATCAACTTCCAGTTTGAAATATTATTACTAATGAGCTTACTTACCCACGATGCTTTTAGAGACATAAAATAACTTTGTATGTCGATCATTTGTAACCCCCCTTCTTCGTTTGACTTTATCATGGTATTTCTTTTAACCTTATCTGGTTTACCATCCCAGATGTATTTATAACATTTACTTTCTATTTCTTTTCTGAATTTCTCCGGAACTGTACAGGCACTTACCAAAAATGTAAAAGTGGTAAAACTAATGTTTTATAATAAGAACTTTACCGATTAAAGTTAAATTACGTTTCCATAAATGAAATAGTTTATTCATTTTCTCAATTTTATTCTCCCAGTTTAATTTTTCACATTCTTCTCTGTTATGACCAAAATATATTCCCAATGCTTTGACTGGTTTGTTTGTCCAATTAATCCCATCTACCTTATCTTTACTATTTTTCTGTTTTCCTATCCATATACCCTCTGTTTTATTTTTATTCAAAGTTAACCCAGAAAATGATCCAAAATTTCTATTTCATTCATAGCAGCTTTGATTTCTTTCTCATTACTGAGAAATAAAGTAGTATCATCAGCTAATTGTGAAATTTTAATGCTATGATTTTATTATCTAGTTTAACTACGAACCCTTTGATATTTCTATTTTTCGAAGTCTTAAGGCCATGATCTCTACGGATAAGACGAAAAGAAGAGCTGATAAGGTACACCTGCCTTATTCCTCTTGAGTTATGAAATATTTCTGAAATCCATCCATTATTAATAACACAAGTTTGTAACCCAGTATATAATGTTTTACCCAGTTTATAAAAGATTCATTAAATCCAAAATGTTTCAAAGTGATTAACATAAAATCCCATTCTAAGGAATCAAAAGCTTTAGTAAAATCTACAAAAACCATTGCCCTTCAATCGAATATGCATCCGCATAGTCAATAATATCTTGAATTTGTCTCAAATTAAAACCAATAAATCTGTTTTAATATATCCTGTTTGATCTTCATTAATAATTTTTGGTAGTATCTTTTAAGCGTTGCGCTAGAACAAATGACAATAGTTTTAAATCTACATTTAGTAAGGAAATTGGCCTATAATTATCTAATAATAAATGATCCCCTTGCTTTATTACTAATTGGCGAATCGTCATCGAGAAATAACAAAACCACATCGTGTAATTAAAGGACTACACAACGCAAAGGCACACACAAAACAAGCAATGCTAAAACCAAATTGCCTAATGACACAACCACCTTAAAATGTTCAAATTATATTACGTAATAACAAAACCATATCATGTTACATAAAATATCATCAAGTAATGGCAATACCATGCACATCAAGTTATATTAAAACTTTATTAAATAATGTCACAACTATATCATGTAATGACAAAATATAATCAAGTAATGATGAAACCACGTCTCGTAATGTCAGAACACCACATAAGACAGTTGTGGCGTTGCATAGGACTCTATACATTACAAAAGTCTATAATTAAAAAAACTCCACTATATATTAATTTGTTCATGATGCGTTGAAACTCAATATCACTATTAAAAATTTTCACTGGCTAAAATTATTCATTATTTTACATGTTTGGCTTGTATATTCTTGGGTCTGACAGTTTGTTAATTAATCAAGAAGGACAAACTGAAACTTTTTCAGAATATTCACAAGGTGTTGCATTGTACGATGTTTTCAGATATAGGTTTAAATGGACCAATTACAAAAACTTCAGTACTCGTCCATTATGTGACATAGTCTGGGCGTCCTCACATTTTCCTTTGTATCTGAATGATTTGGGAGATTTTTTCATAGTAATAATGTCTTAGGTCTTCACACAGTGACAGAAGAAATCAGTGTTATGAACTTTCCCGTTTTGAATTTTCCTTGAGTTCGATATTTTTGTCAATACGTTTTAAAAGGGTCATTAGCTGTCAAAATCGTGTTCACCGATTTGACTCAAATTCTCATATTTGATTAATAACATACTAAAACGTATATCCAAATTATTAAAGTCTAAAATAAACAATTTACCGTGTATGGACTTGATATTATGTATCAGCATTTCGTGTGTATTTTAGTCTAGACGCCATCTAAATAACCATCGAGGAGACCTCCAAAGACTGCCAAACGGTCATATAACCTGATATAAACATAAATATAGACATAAATAGATAGCAAACACGTGCAATTGGATTTTTCTAGGTCTGTTTGTTTTCATATTATAGGTTAAACAAATTTTTAGTCGTCGTTTTTACCTGTATAAGAATGAGTTTTGTGGATCGAATCAGTCAACCAAATGGTTTACCCTTGTTTCACTTTCAATGTTGACATTCTTTTCCTTTTAATAGCTGATCACGCCTAGTTAATGCCTGACCAGTCTCTAGCTAAGGGGTTAAATTGAAGGTCGCATGAATAGCAAATATGTAAATATCAAGATAAAACATGCATTACAATTAACCAATAATAAAATTATAATATTTACATATATAAGTAATATTATTATAAAAGTAATAGATAACAATATAAAACAAAGAATAACACTAAGTTTTTATAAGAATTGTACACCTTAAAATATTTACAACTGAGGATTTTCTCGGTAAAATATCAAAGACTTTTAGCTCGTACAATTCGAAGTTTCACAGATTCATACGTTACAGAGTTCAAAGGCAAATCTCGTGAATCGTTTACATGTACAAGAATTAAGAAAGAAACCCCGCGTAGCCTATACACAGATGAATGATGAATAAATTGCCGATAGAAAAGAAATAATTAAAAAAGAAAAGTTTTGCATGCCCTATGATGTAGAAAGAATATTTTCTGTTAACGATGGTTCAAAAGAGATACGTTTACATGCTATTATATATCCTATATTTATAATATATGTATATCTGGTGATCAATACTTTTAAAAAAATTCTTAATCTAGTAAATTTTCTTATTGTATGAAATTTGTTACCCTGTTTATACTACAAATGACCTTTTCGGAAGCTTTAAGATAGTCCAAATAATTTATCATCGGTGTTTCTGATTTTAACAAGTTCAATAAAAGAAACCTTTTAAAGCCGCAGGCAAACTGATCTATCCCTGTATATTTCTTTTATTTGAGTTAGATGAAAATCCAATATACAAATCCTTTCAAAATCAAGCAGGCTTGAGTATTATCTAGATTATGTTTTATATAAAAAAAAATAGCAGTTAACTATCCAACGTGATTCTGGAAAAGGATAGACAATTTATGAATATGACGAAGACATAATCTTCCAATCAGTTTAATTGAAGTGTGGAGCTGGCATGTCAGTTATTGCTAGTAGTCCTTTGTTAATTTATCATGTATCATTGTCATTTTGCTTTGTGTCTTTTGTTATCTATTCTGACATCGGACTCGGACTTCTTTTAAACTGAGTTTTACTGTGCGTATTGCTGTGTTTTGTTTATTCTACATAGGCTAGAGGTATAGAGGAGGTTGAAATCTCACAAAACAAATAAATAAAAGCTACAGAAAGGCAATATCATAAATATGACAAGATGTACATTACTGTCATTTTTTATTTTATTTGATATGGGTAGGTCACATGTATTCGATATTGACATTGTATAAGCCAGATGTATACTCCATGCTGAATTTTATTTGATCTAGGTAACACGTAAAATCATTAACACCTGTGGATTAAATTGCAATATTTTCCTGTCCTCTAGGAACAAAAATTTACATAATTCACTACCCTTAATTAGACATAGATATCAGTAAATAAAACCGCAAACTTTCTCCTTAAAGCTGGGGCATATTGTTTTACCCCTGTCCGTCCGTCCCATTATGGGTATTTAGTTATTAAATTTAACTCCTTCTACAGTTTGAATGCTAGAAAGTTTTACGTCAATTGCTGGCTGGTTTAGTGGTTTGTACATATATTGAAGGTGTGCATGTGGTCAGGGTTTAATATTTGCTCTTTTGGGAGATAGTTGAAATTATTTTAAAATAACACTTTGCATCTGCGGGGGCATCATTTGTGTCTCCCAGACACAATAAAGTCTCGGATAAAGTTCTACATTGTCTTTGTTATGATACAGTTACTTCAGAGTGGAGTGCAGGGCATCACTTTGTCTAGTTAATTTTAAATTGTTTTTGGTTGTTGTAATTAATCTTATTTGAAAATATTCGTTTATATTTCAGCCGTATCTCAAATTTTTTTTCACTTTATAAAATTAGTTTATATGTGTTACCCTATATTCTTATGTGTAGAATACTCTTAAACATAAGAATAGAGGGCAACATATATAAATTATTATTGTTAAATCGCATTGATAAGAGTTTGAACACTTTAGACAAGGTAAAAAAGTTGATGTGAAAAGACTTTTTCAAATTATAAATTAACTGCAAAAATAAAAAGGGGTCTCCAAACAAGCTCTTGTGCATGGACTACTATATTTTCAATATAATACTTCAATGACAAGATAAAATAGTAACATATGGTATTGAATAGTGATACAGCACCGGAAAGGATTTGCCGTGGCACCATGGGACGCTTATACAATATACTATGTAAATATTGACACATTCGTGTTTATATGTTAGCTGAGATCGATAATTATGGAGCTTTTCTTAAAAGGACTTCGATGTTTTCGTCATTTGTATTATTAAACGACATTTTATGAATATACTTAACAAGGATTTGTATAGTACTATACAAATCCTTGTACTAAACTAATAAGATCAATGTATGAAGGAGAACATAAAGATAGCATATCCTAACAATGATTTTGATGCTATGATATCTTACTGTATACATTCAAAATACTTGCATTTACTTCTTCGATAATTTCTTATAATGATAAGAATAATATTCCTATACCTTTTCATTATACAAAACTTGTATAAAATTTTGTATGTTTTGAATAATATTAAAAATTGCACGTTGTCATCTTTCTATTTCAATTTAGTTTTCAGATTTCGTAGACATTTTTTTCAATAATACAATCATGCAATTGTGTATTCAAATATTTGATAATAATAATATAATTACTCAAATCAAAATAAGATAAATTAAACAGAGCCTTTAAAAAAAAAAGAAAAAAAACTTTTGCATATTTTTATTCAAGATGTCAACAAAACCACAACACTTTTAAAATTTTGATGTTTAAAGAACTCTTTGGTTTAAAAGAAATTAATATATTGTTTAAAACCTAACTAGATATTTAAAATGATGGATGTAATTAGAAAAGAAGTTCACATCATAAAAATGAGAATTCAACTAAATAACAAGACCAATTTGACTTTGAATACGGTCAATCTTAGTTGAATGAATATACGTCGTATTCATAAATAATGAAGTTTCACTTTCAAATGCTTAGGGACAACAGTAAACATTATTTTAAAATGACGATTCTTATACCATTTGATAGGAAAATTATTTGCCAATACTGTATAATTTGTTAATTTGATTTACAATAAAAAATGAATTTAATATGATTTTTTATAAAATATGTATACCTCGTAATTTAACATATCTCAACCAGAAGAGAACCCGACGTTCAACATGATAGGGACAACAGTAAATATCAAGATAAAGTGGATTTTATTACACCATTTCAAAGCTAAAAATTGGCGAGATCTCGATAATTTATTAATTTTATATAAGATTTATAAAATAGACATAGTATTCGTTTATTTAGCTAGTGGTCATAATTCCCCATAGACAATAACGTTAAAAATTTTCAATGATTACGGTTCTCTGTGTGGTAGCTGATAAAGCCATCCAGCTGAGCTGTCCGCAATTCTTGTGTATGTATCAATACGGATTCATTAAATTCTAGTGTCACTTTCGTCTGCGGTTCAATATTGTATGCTTTTTAACCTTTGTATTAAATAATACACTGCTTCATTGTATTGCAATGGCATTTTAAAATGTGCGACAAAATCAAAATAAATTGGTTGTCCGTGCAACAACGAAGCAGATTGTCTCTAAGAGAAAACACAATGAGACACAATAACAAACACTGAAAAAATATTACCAAGAAAAAGTGTACCAAGTCAGGAATATGACAGTTGTTTTCCTTTCGTTCTGTTGGTTGATAAAGTCTAAAAAAATGAAAACAACACGTAACTTTCATTTTGTCAGATTTTATGGACTCCTTGAATTTATCTTGGAGTTCGGTTTATTTTTAGGCACGTGCACGGTTATTTTGGCGTGTTCCTACTTAATTATAATGGAGATATAGGACATTTTTGTCTTCTGAATTACAAATCATTCCATTTTAGTCACGTAACAACTTTCTTTGTCAACCATTTAATCGTTACTTAAGAAAATGTAACATAGACCACATGAATAATATTATCATAGAGAAATCGATAGGATAATATGACATGTATTACTGGAAAAAGTCACTTTTCAATTCTTGTAAATGGTTTCAATGTTTGCTGAGTAAGTGATTCGTTTTGTTTATCGGAAATTGATAACAATACACAGCTGTAATATACAAATAAAACACAACTGAAGTGTATACAATAATAATTGATTTTTATCAAATTCAGGAAATGATATTATATGAAGGAACAATTACATTTACTGAGAACAAGCATTTACTATCTTTAAAAATCAATTTAAATATATCTCTCTCTCTCTCTCTCTGTGTGTGTGTGTGTGTGTGTGTGTGTGTGTGTGTGTGTGTGTGTGTGTGTGTGTGTGTGTGTGTGTGTGTGTGTGTGTGTGTGTGTGTGTGTGTGTGTGTGTGTGTGTGTGTGTGTGTGTGTGTGTGTGTGTGTGTGTGAGTTAAATGTTTATAAATTTATTATTTTAAAACGTCATGAAAACAAATAGTAATGTTATTACATGACAAGCACCATGACAGATGTAGTTAAAATATATGTATATATTTGAGATGTCAGGTTGATAATAAAGATGATTTTGAATTCCACATGAATACAATGAACAGATGTCAATATATGAATGTGTAATTAGTTCACAACATAGGAAATATTGTCTATGTCTTCTCCTCTTGCGAGTTTATGAAGAATCTTTGGGCTGTTGAGCCCTGTCCCCGAAAAAGCTGTCAATGGCGACTGCAAAGTTCTCAATACAGTTACTTTTGTCTAGTTTGTATCTGTTAATGTTTGCATGTCTTCCATTGTTAAATACAGATTGTTGATCGTTGTCTTAGTCAGCATTGATAATGGTAACATGCATATATTTATTTTCGATTTTTTCTCTTCTTAAGGTTCTATATATAAAAAGAAGATGTGGTATGATTGCCAATCAGACAACTGTCCACAAGAGACCAAAATGACACAGAAATTAACAACTATAGGTCACCGTACGGCCTTCAACAATGAGCAAAGCCCATACCGCATAGTCAGCTATAAAAGGCCCTGAAATGACAATGTAAAACAATTCAAACGAGAAAACTAACGGCCTTATTTATGTACAAAATGAACGAAAACAAATATGTAACACATAAACAAACGACAACCACTGAATTACAGGCTATGTCTTCTTGGGTAATCCTCAGGCTATATACATGTATGTATACAAACACACACCCATACACATCCATATATGACTTACATAATATTATAATACCCCAACCCTCTTTGATAACCGACACATTTTCGACCACTGGGACGATTCCTAAGCTGATGGACGGGTTGTCCCGAGATTATCAAAATTTTGGTTTATAACCTCTTCATTATTCTAAGTTTTGAATTTCAAATATTTTGGCCTCTAATATCACTGAAAGGTATTTATTGTCTATCGAAATGTGATGCTGGTGCATTACAATTTGTACGTTAATATCACTGTATACAATGTTAACACTAAGCATCTTTGTAGGAATATTTAAAGTCAAAGGATGTCGCTTATATATATAATGGCAATGCTCTCTTACACTTTGTTTTCTTACGTTTTTTTTTTTTACTTAGATATATAAAAACAAACCCAGCAAATATTTTAAAGAAATTATTATAAAATGTATACAGTTATAACTATTGATTAATTTTTCACAGTTCACAGTATCCAACGTGGTAATGAATTTCATGGAAAAGTTATGTATCGTAACCAAATTCCATGTTGATGATCTACTTAAATGTATAAATAAAGCCACATAATCATAACCGAGAAGCTTCAAATATCATGAAAATCTCTGCATTCCTAACTGCAGCAATTCTTGTTTGCGTTGCAAGTCAAGGTAATACTTTGTTTTAGTTTATTATAATTATTTGTATTTAAAGAATAAATGTTAACAGTGTTATATCAATTATTTATTTATCATATGGTGGTTCCCAATTATATTTGCTTTAAAAAGTAGTATGGAGAAAAATATAAATTTCTCAAAAACATATTCGTTCTTTTTAACTTTTAAAATGTACAGCAATACAAAACTTATAGGAAAAATTCGAGATTGCAGTAATTTTGTTGCTATACTGAAGCTTTGTTTGTCACTTCCTTTGCAGTCCAAATTTTACATTAAATGTGTGAATAACGAAGTCAAATAAATAACACATCGCGCGCAATACATCTTATTCGTTCCACGTGCTTTGTTAAATCAAGGTTAGAGTGTGTCCTTCATATTAGTTGTTTCCCTTTTCAGACAAAAAAGTCTACATTTGGAAATTCACTATTATAATAATCTAACAATTTATTTCTTAACATATATTTTTCAACCAATAGTGAAATGATTCTTCTTTAAATAATTTGAAATAATTCAAAATAAGTTTTGATCAAAGTGCAGGGTATTTTTTAAGTTGTTCTTTACAAATGATACCTGGACACCTCTAGCACGTAATAGGGTACGGAACCAAGCATGTCGATTGGAAGCTATCAGGATCAGTATCATGCCATACACGCTCTTCCGGTATGCAATATGATATATACTCTTGTAATGAACATATTTGTAACATGCTTATGTCAATATGCTTTTCCATTTGTCTGGACAGGTCTAACAATCAAGTTTTCTTTATCAGATTTTCATTTAAAAAATTTCGAGACCACGTTTCGTTTTGATTTGATTTTGAAAATTTATTTCCAAAGTTTACATATCGAATCGTTAAAATTGCACAATCTAGAGTGTGTGTCATAGCTCCAGCTTGCTTTGTTAGTTCTTTACAAAATTATAACTCAGAGTATCACAGTGTTTTGTTTAATGCACAATTCCTTATGAGTATGTGATTAGACATTACTAGTGACATTTTTATTTTTCAAAAATAAGCATTTCTGGCGATAGTTCAAGTATGTCATAGGGATCTTTACGTATTATTTACGTTTGAACACAATATTTAGTTCTACGGGTTCCCTCTGATTTTTGTTTTACCTTTTATTTTTTATTTTTTTTTTCGTTTTATCTCTCTTTGATTTTCGAGAATGTCATATTTCTTGGTTTAAAGTCATAGGACACATTTGACATGCTCGACAATGTCTCATAATATATGATGTTTACTTTTGATGATTTTCCTAAATTTTGTTTAAGAGTTTTTACTTTATTCACCAAAAACGAAGACATTTTCTATTCTTTCATCAGGTCCATTTCTCTTTTTAATTATATATTTAACAGTCAAGGAGAAAACAAAATTATACTGATATCTCTTTTCTGATCGTTACTTTTTTTTTTTTTTTGATGGCGATGTTTCGCTTCGAGAGATTTTGACGTTATTCGCCAAAAGTAGATATTTCCGCGTCTGTAACTAAATCAGTTTTCATCATTTATCCTTTTAACAGTCTTTCAGAAAAATTAGAATTGACTTTTTGTCTTGTTTGTCACAGTAGCCTTTTACATAATTCTAACCTATATATTGTGACATCCTGCGGACATATCAATCCACGGCAACAAAGAAAACATATAAAGTGTTGTCTTTTTGTCTTTCTGTTTAGCAAAACTGTCTTGCCTAGTAAAGACCTTAGAAAAATCAAGAACAGTATGTGATATACTGGAAAGTCTGAATTGTTGAAAGAATTACATGAGCTTCATTCCACCAATTTCTGGTATTCATAAATTTAATTTAAGCTTCTTTTTTAGGCGATACAAAATTGTATACAATTTTCATGAAATTTTCCACAAAAAAACTCGATTAAATGCACATGCGTTGACGGAAAAAATGCAATATTCTATATGCCTTATATGTGTGTATATAAATTCCCATAAAATTGAAGTCAAGTTTACTTTTATATCTAAACCGAAAATTCAAGGTAAGTCCAAAACTTATGGAATTACAAATCAGCCATGCCTTAAATCTTTTCCAGTTGCACAGGTTTGCTTGTTGAATGTCAGAAAGTACCTAACAGACACGTACGCCTTTTCCAAAGGACTCGCCGATTTAAAAGAAAGTTAAAATTGTTAAAATTAAAACAAAATTAAGAAAAACCCTTCGGGTTTCAAGAAAGAATAGACAGAAAAACACTGGTATATAAAGCTAAACAATATATATATATATAACTTAGCAAGGGTTTAAAATGTATACTTATGACTAAGAAATATAATATAGGCAGATCTGTATTGGCAGACTTCAATGAAGTTGCCAGAAAAGATAGTTATTTTTTTTTTTTTTTTTTGCTATACAGAAAGGAAGGAAAGCATCCGTTTCGACAAAATCATTTTATGAGCCAACACCTGCTTGCTTTTAACTTGAAAATCATTTAGATCTCACTAAATTTCAATTGCTATGCTATGTGCTGGTGGTCTGTACCACAGGATTGTGTATGCGTATAGTGTGGTTAGGGCCATAGGCTCTCTATCACCGCTGGCTAGCCTACTTTATGGGTGAAAAGAAAGCCGAGTGCGTAAGTCTTTCTGCCAGTACATAGCCTCTACACTATTCAAGACTTCTACAATGCCTCCCTGCGACAGCACATGGTAACTAGGATCTAGCATTCTAGGCATTATTGTAGAGGATCTCGGAGCAGCAAGGGCCCTAGAGATGCAGTGTGTAGGCCCATCGGCGCGTGGACACGCCCTTGCACTCATCAACCTTGTCCCAACTATGGGTAAATAGTACCGCTGCCTTGTGGTTAGATCTGGGAAGATCAAAAGGCTATGGGAGCAGACCCAGAAAGAAAAGCCGGGAAGATGGAACTCGTCAGCCATGGCAGGCAACCATCTATGGGAAGGAAAACCTAGACAACAAAACTCCATCCTACAGGTAATAGGTTTCTCGTATGGCTAATCACCAGACAGAGTAAAAAATTGATGATTACGGAAACCCAAGGGCCTTAAATCCCGACCGGCATGAAGAGGATAAGTGAGGTAGGTGAGGTGAAATTTCAATTATCTAATCTAGATTTTAAAAATAACTACTACAATTTCACTAAAGAACAGCAGCTAAGATTACGATCCTTGAGAAAATACATGCATTGTTTTCTCTAAAAGCAATAATGGAGGCGCAATTGTAATATCCAAAACGACACATTTCATTAATGAAGGGTTAAGACAATTAAATTCTATCCATTAAACAGAGATAAAGAAGATA
>JAASAO010000564.1:0-21868 GCA_017311375.1 Mytilus coruscus | reverse complement strand
AAAACGCATTTGACTAACAGGTCGAACAACAAATGTTCGTAAACCCTGCTGACTGCCATTGGCGATTGCCAAATAAACGGATCACCGATGGAATAAATGGATCTTGATTAAAAATTTAATACTAAACAGAAAACAATAAATTTGCGGAAAAGATGATATACCGCAAACAAAAGGTGCAAAGGTTTTTGTACACCATATCCGGATTTCGACAATTAATGTCTCTTCAGTGATGTTAGGAATCAAAACGGTATTTGGAAAGCCATACAATTTACCCCAATTTAGGATAGACTCTTGAATTTTGAGGAGTCAAAATAGGATGAACGGATCATATAAACCCGAAGGCAAATATAATACAAGCCCAAACGAAAAAATATAAACAAGTGTAAATTGAAAACAACGTTCAAACCTATGATTGCGTTGGATAAAAACCGCAATTTTTATACGTGTGCATGCAAAATAAATTTCTTGTTAGACGGGTCTAAATACTGCACAGACAACATTTTCAAAAAGACCAAAAAAGTGAAAAAGTATATTTTAACAAAACGCATTTGACTAACAGGTCGAACAACAAATGTTCTTAAACCCTGCTGACTGCCATTGGCGATTGTCAAATAAACGGATCACCGATGTAATAAATGGATATATATATATATATAAGTTGTTAGGTCCGTGTAACACTTATCAATTCAAAATTTTAAAAGTTTTCAAATTTTATTTGTTTTGAATTTTGATCAAATTTTAAAATATCAAAATTCCAAATTTTGAAATTTTTTGAAATTTTAAATTTTCACCAAATTATTAAAATTTTTAAATTGTAAATATCGTTTTAAATTTGATAGCTTAGATATTTGATCAAACTTTAAAAGTACTAAACTTAACGTGAAGTTTTGATTATTTCGCTTTTGAAAGTTTGATTTTTCAATTTTGATTAAGATATCAAAATAGAAAACGGGCGTCAACAGGGGTACCTGTAAAGTGCGAAACGGAATAAATGCGGAACGAAACAAAACAAAACGAAAAGAAACGAAACAAAACGAAATGAACAGTTACTGTTACTTAAAAGTTAATGTATAAAATAAAACCAGCGGAAGACAGTTGTAAGCGGTGAAAAGTTGGATAACAAAATAAATATACTTAAAAGCGGAGAATTCATTTTAAAACAAGAAAAACGGCCTTGATTATGATCATTATTAGATAGGAATAAAAAGCACGAAATATATCAAATCATTTTTAATTGCAAAATAAATAATATAAAGAAGAAGTCAGGTTTTTTTTTAGACAAATTGAACATCACATGAGATAACAGTATCCTGATTTTTTTTAGGCGTTGCATCGATTTTAAAAAATAATGTTAAACCTCCTTTTTAAACCTGCATCAAAAAAGTTGATTTACGTTTAAAAAAAAACTCTAACATAAGATTAGCGTTTCAGATAAATAATTCAGAACTTTTTGGTTTCCCCAGCGCCAATCATTTAGGAGTAACAATGAAAATTGACCAACTCGCAGTAGGCCAAATAGTATGGTAGGGTTGAATATGTATGTATTTTCTACTGAACTTTAAGCAATAAAATGACTCAATACACGTGGATTCTCTCAAATTTGATTTCATTTTTTTGTTTTTGTTTTTTTTTTTTTGCTTTACGACTTCTTACTATCTGCAATCATGTCGGCAGATGGAATCATTGACTGTACATTTTGAACGATTATCTCAGTAAACCTTTATCAATTGTTTCGGTTGTTATAAATTGTTGGCCTTCAAATATTCGGCTTTTGAGCGTTCCTGATGAAGGTAGATCCAGAAAAGCGCTTAACGTTTTGTTTTCATTTTTTATCGATTGCATGACGATCATATATTGCCTTGTATCATCGATTTCAGTTCTAAGTATTGGTACTATATGAATACTGAATTCATGGTGTTGCAATGAACGTTGTGCTAGCCTTAATTGTAGGGGGTTGTTGATATCTTGTTTACACTGCTACCCGCTATACACGCTGAATTTAAGAGTAAGATCAAATATTAGTAGCTTGGATCCAGGATACTGTTATAAGGTATCTGAATAAACTCATCATAGATACCAGGATGGAAATTTTGTTTTTGCACCAGACGCACGTTTTGTCTCTAGAAGACTCATCAGTGACGCTCGAATCAAATAAAGTTAAAAAGGCCAAATAAAGTAAACGTTAACATCCAACTCATCGTTCTGGTTTCGTAAAAGCTGAATACATTCATACCATATAAACGTATACCATAAACACTTTTTTTCAGCCTGCATATTTATGTAATAGTTGCTGCTATACATTACGCACCGATCTACCCATTTGTAGGTGTCGGCATTTTGAAATCGTGATTTGAAATAAATCTTTAAGAGTTCATATCAACGATAAAGTGTAATCTATTTGCGAATTGGAAATATAATTATTGTCATTAAGGTGACACTAAACTTGACTTGGATATTTCCACGAGGGGCTTTAATAATGGTACATTTTTTAGGTGTGGATCAATGAATTTGAAAAGGTGGGGGCCTAGTCAGGGAACGACCATTTAACTTCAAAGAGGGGGATGTATGGTTTTTTTCCTAAAAAAATATTTTGATCCCCAATTTAATGAAAAAAAATATTCTGTTCAAGCAGAGGACAAAAAAAAAAAAAAACAGTATTCTGACTCAAGATTTTCCCCATACATTATAGTGTTAAATTTTCAACAAAATTATTTGATTGATAGCGTTGAATAACCAAATATAATTTGACTCCGACAAAAAACCATATCCTCCCTTGAAGTTAAATGGTTGCTCCCTTAGACAACGTTTGGACTGATGCTTGTAAAAAGTATATGCATTTATCATATATGTAGCTCTATTAGGTGTCCTAAAACCGCCCTGTTTTTAAATAGCGAATAAAAGGAAACGGGATTTTTTTGTTGTTGTATTAAGGGATAGTTCCGTATTTGTTATTTGCGCATTTTTAAGTTTTCGCACAACAATCAACTTTGAGCAAAGTACAAGTACGCAGCGAAGTTTAGTCAGAATGAGGCGTGTAGAAAGAGTGCCAAGCTCTCTTCACGGTAAGAACCCCTGCAATAACTCGTTGGTTTGTTGCAAGGCCACATTTCTGTCCCTATCCCATATACCCTCATTTTCCAGTGGCATCTAAATTTGCCGATATTCATCCTGAACGGACTCTTTCAGGACCTACCTATTTTATTTATTGTTAATTTGTTATCGTCCTGAACATGCATGAAATATTTGCCACTAGCAACCAACAATCAATGATTTTGAAAATAGGTCGTTTATATACAACTTACAATGAAACTTAGGTTTCGACTCCCTCGGACAAAGTAGCCTTAGATGGATTTTGATATTTTTAACTTTCCTTTTGGCCATACACCTCTTCAATTGTTCTGGTTCTTATATTTACTAGACTTTCAAATATTCAGTTTTCAGCGTTCCATAGGTAAATGTTTTACTTAAAATTCAGCGTTTAACATCGAGAGCAACATTGGTGTATGGCCAAAGTGGACGTTAAAAATAGCAAAATTCATCGTGCACAGAGAGTGGCATTCTCTCTACACGCCCCATTCTGACTGGACATATCTGCGTACTTGTACTTTGCTCAAAGTTGATTGTTGTACGATAACTTAAAAATGCGCAAATAACAAATACGGAATTATCCCTTGATACAAAAAAAATCCCGTTTCCTTTTAGTCGCTTTTTAAAAACAGAGGCGGTTTTAGGGGGGCAGGGGCGCGGCCCACCCCTAACGGAGCTACATATATGATAAATGCATATCCTTTTTACAAGCATCGGTCCTAATGTTGTCTAACTAGGCCCCACATTTTCAAATTCATGGATCCGCACCTTAAATTTACCATTATTGAAGCCCCTCGTGGAGGTATACAAGTCAAATATAGTGTCACCTTAGTGACAATATTTAAATTTCCGATTCTCAAATAGATTACCATCTCGATTGGTCATTTCAACTTGATCATATGTTTATATTTGATATGAACTTTTTAAAATTATTTAAAATTACGATTTCAAAATGCCGACACCTACAAATGGATAGATGAGCAACTATTCCCATAAATATGCAGGCTTAAAATAATGTTTAAGAAATAATTCATGGGGGCTTGATTCTTAAAGGACAAATACGGCAATTGTTTTGGAGCTCTAGATGAAGGCATTATTTGAATAAAAACCGCAATTTTATACGTGTGCATGCAAAACGACTTTCTTGGTAGAGGGGTCTAAATACAGCACTATATATATTACAGTACTATCGTATTATATAAACTGTACACACTGGTACTAACTCATAACAACAACGTACGCTTACATCACTGGTTTAATACATGTATTTCTGTGTCTAACGCTGATACTGAACATTTTGATGTGTATCATGTATATATCAGTTTAAAAGATAGTGTCACGAAAAGAAGTTTGGTTTGGGATTCTGTATTTAATGAAAAATTTCTCTTTGCCTTTGTATCTACCATATTTATTTGCTATTTTAGATTTTTCGGACGGACATCCGCAGTACAGAATTTTTAATAAAGGGGAAACATATGTTACTGTTCAGATAATGTCTAATTACTTGCAATGGGAAGGTGAATACATGTGTACAGTAAGAGAGAAGACTCCAAATCCTACAACATGGACAACAGAACCTGTATATATAAAGTATACAAGTACGTAAAATGAAATAATACTATGAGAGATAATTGAAATGTAAATGAGAAACGCATTGCTTAAGTGGTGCAAATGATTATGATGCAAATTGTGAACGTACATACGTTTTACCGGAAAAATTACATATAGCGCAAATATAGATGATGATAGGTAAACAAATTCTTAATGTGCTCCTTTGTGGTTATACATTTTATCCTTCAGTACCGGGATAGGTTTTGATCTTTCGAAAGTGGCATCAAAACAAACATTACACCTTAGGAACGACATTACACTTGTAATGTACATATGAAGAGACGTTATGATCAAGCTTACATGAACAGCAAGAGTTCCAAGGCATCTGCTTATATTGCTTGATAAAAATTTAACCCTATATCGATCGTGAAAATTAGCAAATAGTAAAAGATGGCATACAATGAATAAAAATACCATAGAGAAGTATAAGATATCTTCAGACAAAAAACTATGTAGCAATGGTGCAATTATTTAAGATTTAAATTTTTGCAATTTCGTATTAACATTTACATTGCATATGTTATGTCTTCGAAAACTAGTTTTGCCAACGTTTGATGCAAATCGAAACTTAAAAAGATATTTACCTACAACGTACACATTCAGAATTTAGTGTTGCTCATTTAAAAGAAAAGGTTCGCATAAAAATATCATACAAATTGTCATCACCGGGAGGATTATAAAAGTTTTTTTCGGAAAAACATTTTTAATATGTTTCAACTAACTGGAAATATAACAAAATTAAAACTTTTATGCAGAAAAAGTGTCGGTTTATTATTGACAAAATTATCAATAGGAATCTTATTTGTCGACAGAAATGCCACAAATAGTTCGAGGAAATAAAACTAAGTGTAATCTTTAAAAATGATATTTTTCTCTGTTTCTAGTAGAGAATTTTTTGTCTTATATATTTTTATTCTTTACAAATTCATGTGAAGTGTACATTTTCAAACTTGACACATATTTCCAATGGCTTTATGACGTCATACGTTTGTATGAGAACATAAAAAATGTATTCATCCCTCAACACAATAGCTATTATATATGTAGAGGAAAAACAATAGACAATAAAAAGGACCTAATTCAATGGATGAGTCATTCTTAATTAGTATCAAATCTAATGTCCATCTGAACAAAATACAAATATAATAATGATGATGGATGGCTGCTTAACGTCAAGTGGCAAATTAATATGCATATTCAGGACGAAAACATGTTAATTTAATATGAATATAAACCTTGCTATGTACTAAACCGACACACGGAGTCGGATTTTTAACGTGTTTGTTCACAAGGTAACAATCCGCAGGAAGACATGTCACCTTACCCGGACCCTTTATTCTGACTCAGAGCCGACCAGTCCTTGCTCTTACTCATTAATTCTGTGTCCTTAGTGGAGAGGCAGCAAATACCAATTTCAAAGTCTTTGGTTTGACCCGGCCGGGGTTCTAACCCACGACCTCCCGCCCTCGAGGTGGACACGCAACCACTAGACCACCGAGGCTTTATAAATACAAATATAATACTGGTGAATAATTATGATTCTTGGATTGTGGATGTTGATTAGAATACCAAACACTGACAATGTTACTCCCTCTTAGCATGCAAGTAAACTTTGCTACTAGTTTGCTGTTCTGTTTCAAAGCGAACCATCTGACATCACCCACGATATTGTTTAAGGTGACAATCAAAATCTCTTTGTATATACAACTTTTAAAACATTTCTTACTGACATGTTGTATAACGGATCTTTTTCATGAACATACTCATACTATTTTACATCTAAAATCATGAACCGTCCAATATCACTTTTACAGTGCTTTATGCAATTCTCAAGGTTTATAAAAATAAGGAGGCGTGGCGCGATTGCAAGTGAACGAATGATCACTAGAGATCAAATGTTATGGGCGTAAGCAACTATACGTCTCAATGTGGCCTTCAGCAATGATCAAAAAGTCAGAACGTAAACTGATAGTTAGCCAAACAGACTCTTTATATCAATATGTTTTTAATGTAATCCCTTTTTATTTGATTAATGTAGCTTCTCCAAAAATCACAGGCTACAAGTATGATAGAAATTTGAATCTAGGGTTCTTAGTTAATGGTACTGATTTTCGATTCCAATGCATAGCCACAGGAATCCCGAAACCTAATATAACATGGACAAAAAAAGGAGATGAACAATTCCTGTCAGTGGTATGTGTGTATAGGTAGTATGAGTAACTGTCGCCATATATGTTAAAAGGCGTTGCTGACTGTTAATTTGATTGTATGCATTCATTGCATATTATGTTTCAACTACTAATTTACTTTTTTAGAAGTTTCACATTCAAATCGTTCATTCAATTCGAATATAAAACATTTGGAATATTTACAATATTGGGCTAAATATAAGCAAAACGAATTAATAAATGGTTCTGTGACTACCTTCCATAGTAAGAACAAAAATGAGTTGCAGGAATAATCTTTTAATGAAGAAGATGGACATGAAGGCTGAAAATTTCATCGGAAGTACCAACAAGTGACTATAAGCCATGATAAGTTTTATCAATGAATTTAAAACTACCACTAAACATGTATTAGATTATATAGTTTAGTATGTCACACGCTCGTTTTTTTTTTCCATAATAACCATTGGTGACGCCCGAATAAAAACAATTTGACTGTATGCATTCATTGCGTATTATTTTTCAACTACTAATTAAGTTAAGTTTCTGAAAAAAAAAGAAAAAAACAGCAAAAGCCTTACGCCTTGGCTCTTATGTCAGTTGTATGTATTTTTTAAATTTTGTCTTGCCTTAATGAAATTCAAACTTAAGGTTACTTTCACTCTTTTATCAGATGGTTTCATCTATTGGACACCACAATTGTCATATATATAAATTGAACATAAGTATGGCCAGTCAAAATGTTATTTGTCCAACGGATATAGTTGTGAATATAATTTGTTTTAAGATGAGAAAAATATTAAAAAGATCGTCAATTTATTAACAGACCCATCTTGTTCCTAATTGGAAATACACGACCAATTTGTTTTATCCATAAACATATTACCGTGAAAAGAATGTTGATCCACTTTTCTTAGTAAAAGTGAGAATCGCTCTTTGTCAAAAACACAAATTGTCGATCAATTAATTAATTTTGTTGATACTTTAAGTCTATTGTTTAACTTCTCCGTTGCTTATCTGTTTTGACAGGGCCCGATGTTACATTTTCCATCAATTACCAAAGCTGAAGATGGAAAGTATTTTTGTACAGCTGATAATGGCGTAGGAAGAGCAATAGATATGGCAACATTTATAGAAGTCAACAGATACAAACCGACGATGAAATATGATTCTATTCCTATTAGGACAGTTACAGAATATGAAATAAACGGGTATTGGGTAGATGGAAAAATGAAAGTCTTAGTTCAAGGTAAGCTTACATAACCACGACTAGTCTCTTTGAAGTAATATGAAAAGGTTTGAATCTCTTTTTGTGTGCACTATATCGATACCAATATTCTATAAGCAAAATGTTTTTTATAGGTCATATAGATGTCAAACTACCCTTTTTTACTGAGTCTAATGACATCACTTTTAATAGACAAACTTTGTCTCATATTTGATCATTTACCTGGATTAATTGATAATACATACTTATTATAAGATAAGTTATGTACTAGAGTGAGACAATTATAGGTTTCATAACAAGAAAGAATTGAATATCGCTTGATTTCAACTTGAGTTATTTAATTTCAATATAATAATAAACGAGCCTTCGGCGAGTTTATTATTACTATCTAAATTTATTAACGAAAGTTAATAGCAAGCGATATCCAATTCTCACGAGTTGTTAAACCTATTTCTTTTATGATCAACACTCAAGACATCAGACATCTTAAGGAGACTCGAGGCTATAAACACTTTATATAAGAAATTCCCGAAAACTTGGTATCTTATCCCTTTAATTGAGTGGATCAAAATAATGAAATAAAATTAGGGGGTCACCGTTCATTTAAGCGTTTTATAAGCCACTAAAATATGGAGGGTTTTGTTGCCGTTTTACAAAAGAATAATAGGGAAAATTGTGTGTTGACATACTTAGATTTTAATATCGGATATAATTTATATAAGATTTTGTTTAAATTTGTTTTACAACAAGCACAAGTATAGTTTTACATGTTCAGCTAAAAAAATATATAGGTCACCGTTAGTTTAAGAAAAATATTTCACATTCTTAATCCAATTATCCATTTTTTCGGGAAAAGACTAATTGGGAAAATATCAACGGCATTACCTTCATCCTTAAAAAAAATAAGAGAACTAATTTACAGATTTCCATTAATTTTTTATTATTAGAGAATTATAAGTGAAGTGTTCAGAAAAAGCCAAAAAAAAAAAAAAAAAAAAAAAAAAAAAAAAATAGGGGTCACCAATCTTTGAAGAGAGATAAATCCCATAAAGGGTAAAACCATGGCAACAACAAAAAATGGCTATTTTTGATAAAATTCAACTTTTTCTGCAGTTTTTACCTAAAATTATATGAAATGAAAACCTAATTTTTGTTTACAATACCCTGTAGTGATATGCAGGCCCACATTGAATTTTATGTCACATGGTCAAATCGTAAGGTCAAAGGTCAATGTCATGGCATTCATACATTAATGTTAATTCATAAATGTTGAAGTGTTTTCTATAAGATCATTTGATGAATAAATCAATGTTAACAGGTATACTTTAATACATTATTTTTAAACAAATAGTGAAAGGTGGAACTAAATGATATATAATTCAATTGTCAAAGTCACAATTGTTAAAATAGTTAAACTTGGAATGAAGGGAACAATCTAGATAATTTTGAATACCAAATATTTAGAAAGAAAAGTACCAAACTTTTATAGATTATGACCTACTGGGAAAACTGCTTCTTATTTGATCTAATGTCAATAGGACATACACACTAAAAAGATGTACTCAGTGGCGGATCCAGAAATTTGCATAAGGGGAAGGGGGCCCACTGACTGCCTAAGAGGGGGCCCGCTCCAGTTATGCTTCAGTGATTCCCTATATAATCAACCAAATTTTTCCCAAAAAGAAGGCCCGGACACCCCTCCCTCCCCCGCCCTCTGGTACTAGTCTACTATATGATTAGATAGATAAACAAAATTAATTTCCCCTCTATTCTCCAAGTCTGATATGGGGAAACCTCAAACATAAATTCCATCAAAAAATAAAATAGGTGCATAATGGCATCTGGAATTATGATCCTCTGCAAACGTTATGACTTATGTTACACTTTCTTGGTTTTTGTGAAAAAGTTAAAGGTTTAGATTAATATGTTGTATGTGCCCGTCCGAAGTCAGCAGCCTGTAATTCAGTGGTTTTCATTTGTTGTTGTCATATTTTTTTGTGTTATGTACATAAATCAGGCTGTTAGTTTTCTTTTTTGAATTGCATTACATTTGTCATTTCGTTTTTATAGCTTGCTATGCAGTATGATATGGAGTTGGCTCATTATTGAAGGCCATAGGGTGACCTATAGTTGTTAACTTCTATGGCTTTTAGTCTCTGATGGAAAGTTTTCTCAGTGGCAATCATGCCGCGTCTCATTGGCAATCAAATCTCATCTTTTTATATAAATTTGAAATTTTAGACATATAGCTGACGAAAAATAATATACAGGACAGCTTCTATGTTTAATGTATAATGAATTATTAGAGGAGACATTTATATCTAAGTCTGACAAATAAATTCTTCTTTCATTTCATAGGAGTACTTGTGTATGTATAAGAATTAATACATGAGATAGTTGAACATGATACACCAGCCATTTAATCTTTTTTCATATCTGTCAATTTATCCCTTTTCTGATTTTGAAATTACATACATTAAAAATGTCAGGTTGAATAGTGTGTTAGATTTGTATTAACTAGAAAATGTTTCTATAAGGCACAGGATGTCCTGCCAATAAATGTAGGTCACAGTAATCAAATTGTTGTGCTGTAGTGGTGATATATCACTATAGATTTCTGTGAAATCAACCTTAGTTCTTTTATTCCCCTAATTACTATTTTATGCATAAATATAGAGGAATAGATGAGGAAGGTGTATAAAAAAAATTGTAAGTAAGACATTGTCCACACTAGGGACTATATTTGTAACTCAAAGGATGATAACTGTGTACAGGACCAAATTTCAGACATTTCAGTCAACATGTCAATACTGAAACATTGAAAAAACAGGTATCTTTCTTAAATCATGTTAATACATAGAATTAGAGTGTTATTTTCGTTATACATGTACTTTAAAATTAAACATTAATCTATCAAAATAGAAATTTAAGTTGTGTACCATACTGTTTGCATTTGCTAAATTAGTGACGCAAGGATTCTACATAATGCAGATCCATTGTATGATGGCATCCAAATGTAGAAATAGGGAAAGATCACAAACTTTCGCTTCCCATATGTTGATATGTAAGTCCATTTATATGTAATAAAGAAATTATAATATTATCAAATCACTGAAATAACATAAACATGATGAACAACCTTTACATTTTGCCACTGCGATAATAATTATAAAAACTATTATTCAATCCCAACTGATTAAGCATAGACTGATTTGATTTAATCTAAATTTTTAATTATGTCCATGAAAAGTGTACTGTTCTAGCAAAACATTTAATGGTATAACTTTAATAAATAATGCATTTGACATATGATTTTGCAAAGAGAACAAAATTTTAATCCATTAGAACATGTAAATAGTTAAAATATATACAATGCAGTTTAATATGAAACTTCACCTTACAATGTATCATTAAATATTCAACACCGCTTGATATGTGCCAAGTTTTACATGAATTATCTACAAGTGCGGATCTAGAGTTTTTGAAAAAGGGGTGGGGTACTCCCCAATAATTGAATATATACAGCTAAGCAAAATTATTAGTTTTTGGGGGATTGGAAGTTTTTCTGTGAAAGAATGCATAACCAAAAAATGTACATAAAATGTTTAAAGAGTTCATATTCTGTACCATTTTCTTTTTAATCTTATTTTCTTTTTATTTTTTTTATTATAAAAAATCCCAGCAAGATTACCCAGTAGTAGCATTCGCAGTACAAACAGGAATTAGTAAGAAACACCTTGGGGGAAAACGAGTAAATGAACCAGAACAAAACGACTCATATTCAAATAAACTAGACAACAACAGAGTAAATGAAAATTCTGTTTGCAAAATATACTCCTGCCCTTTATACTGAAAATCAAATGGCCATTACTTATGGTGTCTGATGTAGACAACACACCTGCCAGGTTGGACTCATGGTCCGCAAATAAATGGTGATGTCGTCAATACGCCTGAACCCTATTAAAGGTCTGTAAATAATTTGTCAAAACATTTATCACGAGTACATTGTACCATGAGCTACATGTATTTTATTGTGTGTATTTGCTGCGTGTTTGACTATTCCACATTGGCTAGAGGTATAAGGGGAGAATTAAGATCTCACAGAACATGTTTAACCGAACTGCAAATAATTTTTACGCCTGTTCCAGGCCAGGAATCTCTGGCCTTTGTTAGTCTTGTATGTTTTTTTTTTTTAATTTTGGTTCATTTATATGTTTCGGAATTTAGTGTGATGTCCATTTTCGCTAAACTAGTATACATTATTGTTTAGGGGCTAGCTGGATCCTGCATCCATGTGCGAGATTTTGTCGCTGTGTTGAAGACCCATTGGTGGTCTTGGGCTGTTTCTGCTATTTGGTCAGGTTGTTTTCTTTACACATTCCCCGTTCCTATTCTCAATTTTATATAATTTATAATACACACTCATGGCTGTCACTATTTTTTTTCACGAATTTAGCTGAAAATTATTTTCGTTAATTTTACGCTTCCAAATGATTTTATGGTCGCGAATCACTTTTGTGCTTGGATCATTTGCAGACGATGTAAACTATCCGGCGAATAACCTTCAATTAATGAAGGATCACTAGAAACTTAAAGAAGAAATGCTTATATTACAATATATTTCCTATGATTACAAAATATTACGCATATTTCCTGGTCAATTTCTAGTGTAAAACAAGTGTAAAACTGCTTCATAAGCTACTAAAATGAAGATCATGTTCTATTATTTTCGATCTGCCTTTTAGTATTCATGAAAAGCAGCCCACGTGTTCGATTATTATGAATTATCTTGTTATTGTCTCCTCTCACCGGCAAGAACATGCCATTTTCCCTAAAACGTAAATGCATTTGCAACAATGAAAATTGCAATACTAAATTTTAAAAAAATTTAAAATTACAGTTTTCAATTACAACACTCTTTGGTAATATATTCAAATAAAATAGATTATTTATATCAATCAAAATTAATTGTTATTGCCAATTACGACAAAAGGTATGACTTACGATATCATTGCGCAACATCTTGCGCAGTAGGCGCGAAAATTTGGACCCGCGAGCCCCCTTTAATATTTTTCAACGCTTCAGAATGTAATAAAATTTAATAAAAAGAAGATTTCCACGAAAAAATAGTGTGTTTTGTATTTTATTAAAGACATCACATATGTCCGTTGCCATGGATGAAATGTACATCGCCTTAGTCTTTGAAAATTAACAATGACATAACGAATATTCATATGGAAATGTCGTTATATCGTCTCCTGATGCTGGGTAACCCAATCAAAATTAATGCAGTTTTCGTATCATTTTTTCGTATCACATTGCGTGCAGTGTGATACGAAAAATATCTCTTCATCCAAGAAATAGACAACAGGCCACAATTATATACCAGAAGAGATAGTCACCAATCCTGTAGACTAAATTATCGGTAGATATATTTAAAAAAATTTTGATAGGAATAAGAGATGAGCCAATTGTGGTGAAGGAAATACAATGATTATCGTTAACCTCCGTTCTTGGTTTGGTCAATGTTGCTCAAAGGCAAGTTTCATGTGTAGTGTAATGTTTTTTGTATTTTTTTTTCTGTTGACTTTGGTGTTTTATTTAATGGTTAAGTATGTCAACTTATGCATCCCGCCTATGTGTTGTTGTGCTGTGGTCATTTTCTGTATTCTTGTCTTTCATTTTTGCTTATGTGCTATGTCTATATGCCATTTTGCTTTTCTTTTTTTGACATATTTGTTTGTTTTAATAGTGATTAAGATTATAACACAATGTTAATGTAGTTTGTATGCATATTTTAGATGAATTTGAAGGTTATTTTAGGATGATGATGCTAAAACTGCAAATTCGCTGATTTCAAATAAAAAACCCCGAAAGTCAGGTACATAAATGACAATTTGATCGAAGTACTTCACCTACCAAAATAAATAAATGTGTGTCCAACAGGCAATATAAAGCTGCACAAAAATGATCATTGTTCAACAGGCAATATAAAGCTGCACAAAAATGGTCATTGTCCAACAGGCAATATAAAGCTGCACAAAAATGGTCATTGTCCAACAGGCAATATAAAGCTGCACAAAAATGGTCATTGTCAAACAGGCAATATAAAGCTGCACAAAAATGGTCATTGTCCAACAGGCAATATAAACTGCACAAAAATGGGCATTGTCCAACAGGCAATATAAAGCTGCACAAAAATGGTCATTGTCCAACAGGCAATATAAAGCTACACAAAAATGGTCATTGTCCAACAGGCAATATAAAGCTGCACAAAAATGGTCATTGTCCAACAGGGAATATAAAGCTGCACAAAAATGGTCATTGTCAAACAGGCAATATAAAGCTGCACAAAAATGGTCATTGTCCAACAGCCAATATAAACTGCACAAAAATGGTCATTGTCCAACAGGCAATATAAAGCTACACAAAAATGGTCATTGTCCAACAGGCAATATAAAGCTGCACAAAAATGGTCATTGTCCAACAGGCAATATAAAGCTGCACAAAAATGGTCATTGTCCAACAGGCAATATAAAGCTGCACAAAAATGGTCATTGTCCAACAGGGAATATAAAGCTGCACAAAAATGGTCATTGTCAAACAGGCAATATAAAGCTACATAAAAATGGTAATTGCTTGAATAAACAATTTCTGTTAATTTTATTTTGACACATCTTGAACATTTGGCAATCCGAAACCGATTCTCAACTTCGGAGACCGAATGCTACCGAAAACTGCAACAGTGTATTAATATTAAACCCCAAACAATGAACAATAGCAATGCACGAGGAAGATATATTCTGTCATTATTTATTAATTCTTCCTGATGCTACTACTGTGGTGAGTTAGATCAACTGTGTCATACTTTCAACCAGTGTAAGTATCTATCAAACTGCATCCTGCTAAACCTAGTATGTGATCAGAAGTATTGATTTAATTGTACTACTAGAATATGAAAGGGTATGTGTTTTGACCAGACACAATTCGAAAGACATCTAAGCAGCATGTTTGTAAAACAATTTGAATAATCTTGGCAGTGCAATTTTTGTTACATTTTTTTATATAAAAAAATGAAACTTTTCTCATGTTATAAACAATGCTTTTCAACGGAATTTCTATCAATCAGCAAAGGATTTTTTATCATTATCTGTAATCACAATAGCAAAAATAATTCTAAAATTAGGTTACCAAAAGATAATCAACATTGAACTAGCTACCTCAGATTGTCCGTATTTTACAATGCATTAATAACAATGTGTTATACGTTTTGTTACGAACAGACTTATTTAAAACTTGTTTCATGACCCAACATATTTTTTAGGTAAATTCTGTACCTTAAACACCAAATATCAGAAACACAGCACAAAGACCAACAAATTGTTATATCAATACTCACTTTGATATTGTGTTTGATAGATTTAAACGTATCTAAATTGTTATTGCTGTATACATGTAGTTATGAAAACGTATGTTGACATGAATATCAATTATATGGTCATTTTCATAAATTTCCTGTTACAAAACTTTGAATATTTCGAAAAGCTAAGGATTTTCTTATCCAAGGAATAGATTACCTTAGCCGTATTTTGCACAACTTTTTGGAATTTTGGGTCCTCAATGCTCTTCAACTTTGTACTTGTTTGGCTTTACAACTATTTTGATCTGAGCGTCACTGGTGAGTCTTATGTAGACGAAACGCGCGTCTGGCGTACTAAAATATAATCCTGGTACCTTTGATAACTATTCCTAAAATTAAAATTGAGAATGGAAATGGGGAATGTGTCAAAGAGACAACAACCCGACCACAGAACAGACAACAACAGAAGGTCACCAATAGGTCTTCAATGCAGCGAGAAATTCCCACACCCGGAGGCGTCCTTAAGCTGGCCCCTAAACAAATATATATACTAGTTCCGTGATAATGGACGTCATACTAAACTCCAAATTATACACAAGAAACTAAATGTAAAAATAATACAAGACTAACAAAGGCCAGAAGCTCCTGACTTGGGACAGGCGCAAAATGCGGCGGGTTAAACATGTTTATGAGATCTCAACCTCCCCTATACCTCTAGCCAATGTAGAAAAGTAAACGCATAACAATACGCACATTAAAAGTCAGTTAAAGAGAAGTCCGAGTCCGATGTCAGAAGATGTTACAAAAGAAAATAAACAAAATGACAATAATACATAAATAACAACAGACTACTAGCAGTTAACTGACATGCCAGCTCCAGACCTCAATTAAACTGATAGAAAGATTATGTCTTCATCATATGAATATCAGGCACAATCCCTCCCGTTAGGGTTTAGTATCATACCATCATAAAATATATGAGAAGAGCACAACCCGTGTCATGCCAACAACTGGTTTTAAATAAATGTGTTTAGTTCCGATGCAAAGACCCTATAAGTGAATCAATATTCAAGCCAAAATATGCAATCTTTAATGACCTGTCAACAGTATCGTAACTATATCCCTTCTAAATAAGTCTATTTAAAGGTTTTGTTAGCTTCTGAGGTGAATACTGACATTTTTGTGCTTTATAAAGAATATTACCATAAAAGATTGGATGTGAAATACCTGAACGTATAAGAAGTCTGTATATTGCATACTGACGATACTACGAACGTAAATGTTGGCATTTAAGAAGATTATACTTTTCTTTTCTAAGACTGTATATGGAGCATCTATAACGTCTGTTGGATGTCTACTGATTGCTTATTTAGTCTTAATATTTCTTGTAAACTTGTGTATAATAAATCTTATTAAATTTTATTATTGATTTGTGTCTTTTGTTGGCTACAATTTAAAAGGGAGATTTCTGGCCGTAACAAAAATTGGGTGCTCGTCCGGAATCTCGTTAAAATAAGATTAAAATTTTTTCTGTATTTTATTGAATTAGAAATAGCCAACAAAATTCTAGAAAATGGCATTTGATGCCGGTAAATTTTTGAGAACGCCAGACCTGAAAGGGTTTGATAAACTCAAGAAAGAAGAATTACTGTTGCTTGCTTAACATCTACAAATCGATTTTAGAGTATCTATGAGAAAACAAATTATAAAAAAATTGGTAATAGACAATTTAGCTGGCGCAGAAATTTAGGTGAAGAGGCTCTTGAACTTAAGGTCGAAAATGTTGATGCTACCAAATTGACAGCTTAAGTTAGAACATGAATTTAAATTAAAACAATTGGAAAACGAAATTAAAATAAAACAATTGGGAAAAGAAAAAGAAGAAAGACAGGCAGAACTTGAAATGAAGGAAGGTTAGTGATGGAGACTATAAAAGAAAAAGAAGATATATTTGAATTAAAACAGGCAGAACTTGAATGATAATGTTAATTTTATTTTGTACATCTTGAACATTTGGCAATCTGAAACCGATTTTCAACTTTGGAGAGAGAATGCTACCGAAAACTGCAACAGTATATCAATATCAAACCCCAAACAATGAACAATAGCAATGCACGAGGAAGATATATTTTATGTGGACTTAATTTCACATGAAAGAATTTTCAAAGGTCAAAATGTTAATACTTCGAGCGGAAATTACAAAAATCAAAGTACTAAGCGTACTGATAGTAACGCTTGTAGCACAGAATAAGAGTCAGTCTAGTTATAATATGTCTAGTCCAAAATTTGATACTTTTGAGATGAAGTCACTAATTTGTATTTATTGTAAGAAAAATGGTCACCTGATGGCCGATTGTTAGAGACTCCAAAAGAAGAATGAAAGAGATAATATACCCAAGTCCAGTGCTTGTACGACATCCCTTGTTACCATTAAGTTAAAATGTCCTGCGAGTCAGGCTTTTAATTCCAGTTTTTGTGATTACATGGAGTATTATAAACCTTTTATGTCTGTAGTTTGTTTCTGTTGTTGATAGTATTACTCCCCAGCCATTCATTAGAAAAGAAAGTTTGCGGAAGAGCAAAATAAAGACCCTGAGGTTCTTTAGTTCCGCAATAGGGGTCAACCACAGGAAGTAGCAGACAGTGTACCATCAAGACGGCATTTAAATAAGGAAATGGAGGCCAGCCGATGCTATCCATGAGGAGGAATGGAGAGTGGTATACCAAGTGGTTATGCCAAAAGTCTATCAGCAAGAAATTATTGGTCTTGCCCATGACAACCCCTTGGCCGGACATTTAGGTATAAGGAAGACTTGCCTAAAGATCTTACAAAATTTCTAACAGGCAGAACTTGAATGATAATGTTAATTCTATTTTGACACATCTTGAACATTTGGCAATCTGAAACCGATTTTCAACTTCGGAGAGAGAATGCTTCTCAGTCTTTATTGTTAGAAGGCGTGTTTCCTTTGTCCGAGGAGACTTCTGTTGTGCCTCCGTTTTGTTGTTATGTTGTATAGATTTCTCCTGCATCGTATTTATCTGAAGTTACATTTGATTACTGGACCAGTTGTTGTGGATGTTTGTCCTACTCCTCCTGTTGAGGATGTTTCATTATTGCTAGGAAATTATCTAGCTAGGAACAAATTGGTTGCTGAACTAATTGTAAACATTGAACATGTTGTGGATGTAAAATCACCGGAAGAAGATGCTGAACTGTATCCAGCTTGTGTTGTTACTAGGGCGATGGTAATAAAACAACAAAATGAGGATTTGCAAGAAGACCAGTATGATTATATGGACCTTTCTGACACTTTCCTTGTCGAAATTGAAGGTCCCGGTAGCTCAGAAAAGGCAATAAAAAACCACCTAGTACTAACAAGCCTGCAAATATGCCATGGCCAGACATGAACAGCCATTCATTAGAAAATAAAGTTTGCGAAAGAGCAAAATAAAGACCCTGAGGTTCTTCAGTTCCGCAATAGGGGTCAACACAGGAAGTAGCAGACAGTGTACCATCAAGACGGCATTTTAATAAGGAAATGGAGGCCAGCCGATGCTATCCATGAAGAGGAATGGAGAGTGGTATACCAAGTGGTTATGCCAAAAGTCTATAAGCAAGAAATTATTGGTCTTGCCCATGACAACCCCTTGGCCGGACATTTAGGTATAAGGAAGACTTGCCTAAAGATCTTACAACATTTCTACTGGCCCAGACTTAGAAATGATGTCACAGAATAATGGAAATCATGCCATATATGTCAGGTTGTTGGCAAGCCTAACTAGAAAATATCACCAGCACCACTTCTGCCAACTCCAGCCTTTGAAGAATCTTTCGCTCGAGTACTAATTGACTGCGTTTAACCTTTACCAAAGACCAAGACTGGAAATGCGTATTTATTGACGATCTTGTGTACATACACTCGCTTTCCTGAGGCTATACTGTTAAGGAATATCAAGACACCAACTATTGTCAAAGCTCCTAAATCTAGACAGTCCGACGAGGGTTCAAATTTCATGTTAGGTTTATTTCAGCAGGTCATTTACCAGTTAGAAATTGCTCAGTATAGGTCAAGTGCTTATCATCCACAATCTTAAGATGCCTTAGAGCGATTTCACCCAAGATTAAAGAACATAATTAGAAATTTTTGTCTTCAATTTGATAGGGACTGGGATGGTGATGTTCACTTTTTTCCTTAAGCGGTCCGAGAGGCTGTTCAAGAATCCCTTGGTTTTAGCCCCTTGGAGTTGGTGTTTGGTCATACTAAAAGTGGACCTTTCAAACTGGTTAAGAAAAAATGACTTACTGAACACAATGACTTGAATCTTCTTGATTCTGCGTACTGACGCTGTTTATTATCTTAATTACGCGTTAAAGTGTTCTTTTATTTGTCTTTATTAATATTACTTTTACTGTTTGGTCTGCTTTTGGTGATATACATTTGACGTGGCTCTGTACTTATGCATCCCGTCATTGTGTTGTTTGTATTATTTTTTCATTTTTACTTCTGTGCTTTGTCCGTGTGACTTTATATGTTTCTCTGATACATATGACGTGTCTCTGTACTTTAAACATCCCGCCATTGTGTTATTGTTCCATTATAATTTTCGCATACTTCGAACGACAAAATTATTTTATATTCTAACCTGTGTGACGTTTACTTTCTGACGTCAAACACGCGATTCTACGCCAGAGTTAATGTGAAAATTACGTTTCGGTCCCAATGCTTAAAATCCCTCGATCCTTTATGGGTTGATTTGGCATAATAAATAAAATACAAAAATAAGTAAGCAATGAATGAGGTTCTTAAATGTGATATATGCTTTTTTGTGCTTCTTTGTTAAATATTTGTTTGGTTTTGTTGTGATTAAGATTGTGACACAGTGTTGACTGCTGTACCCCTTTTTTGACATTTTTATCTTTTATGTCTGTTTGTTTTATTCACGCATCGTTGTCAATATAATGGAATTTGATGCGACTGTCATACAAGTGAGAGGTTAAACGCTATAAAACCAGGTTCAAACCACCATTTTCTACATAAGAAAATGCTTGTACCAAGTCAGGAATATGACAGTTGTTGTCCATTCGTTTGATGTGTTTGTGCTTTTGATTTTGCAATTTGATTAAGGGACTTTCCGTTTTGAAATTTCTACGGTGTTCAGCATTTTTGTGATTTAACTTTTTTCTAGACTATGTATCTAGATTTAAAGAAAAATTGTATACTGCTTGTCAAATTGCTCAGAAGAACTAAAAAACTGTACAGAATAAGATATGATCAATAATGTTATAAAAGATTAAGACTGTTGTTATGCTTATATTGATGATCTAATTGTATGTAGTGATAGCTGGGATGAGCATTTAACACATTTATATGATACTTTTGATAGATTGTCACGATCAAATTTGACTGTTAATTTTGGTAAAAGTGACTTTTGTCAGGCCACTGTTGATTATTTAGGGCATAAAGTTGGCCAAGGTCTAGTGAAACTTATTATGGCTAAAGTGGATGCAACTACCAAATTTCCTCCTCCTACAAATAAAAAACAACTGATGAGATATTTAGGCATGATTGGATTTTACAGGATATTCTGTTCAAATTGTGCTACTGTTTTTCAACCAATGACTCATCTTTTACGGAAAGATTCTAAATTTATTTAGATTGATAATTATCAAAACGTTTTTCAAAAAGCAAATCACTTTCAATTAACAGTCCAGTTCTTATCACTCCAGACTTTGAAAAACAATTCAAACTTGCCATTGATGCAAGTGATGTAGGAGTTGGAGCCGTTTTATATCAAGAAACAGATGATAATGTTGAGAAACCTATTTCATATTTTTTTCAAGAAATTGGATAAACATCAGAAAAACTATTCAACTATTGAAAAAGAGTGTTTTGAATTATTGTCTGCACTTCAATATTTTGATGTATGTTTGAATTCCACTATGCTTCCTATTCTTGTTTATACTGATCATAATCCTCTCACCTTTTTACATAAAATGAGAAACCAGAGGTGGACTAGCTGAAGTGTATTGTTACAGGAATATGATGTTATTGTAAAACATATTAAAGGTAAATTTATTGTAATAGCAGATGCTTTATATAGATCTTATTAAAACACTGTATACATACTATATATTTTTCTGTATACAATTTGTTTACGAAAAGTTCTCGCTACACTAAAACTTTTTTTAAGGTGGAGGTGTTATGATATATTTATCTTGGCCTAATTTATATTGTGTGGCTTCATAAGATGTTTGCATAGTTGTTTACAAAATAAATCTAGTTAAATTTTATTATTGCTCTGTGTCTTTTGTTGGATACAATGTAAAGGTGATTTCTGGCAGTAACATTATACCACAGTCAAAAATTACTTGAGAGTTAAGCGTTCAGAAACATGTTAAATCCCGCTACATTC
>JAASAO010001651.1:0-21571 GCA_017311375.1 Mytilus coruscus | reverse complement strand
GAATTATGATTTACAATGCGTAAGTGCATCCCATGTTGAGCCAATTTCCAATCAGAATTATGGAATCGCGACTAATCCATCATCCACGTATGCAGTAGTTGACAAGTTGAAGAAATAAGAAAAAACGTTTTAAACCAATGACGAGATTTATACGGTTTCACCAGATGGGCAATATGATCAGCTAAATAATGTACAAAAAGAAAAATCATATTGGGAGGAAACGTGTACGACAGTCATGAAGGAATGCGAGATCAGAATGACGCTACATATGATATTTCAGAGTTTAGTAGAAGTCACGAAGTAACCGATGTATATGACCATTCGTTTTTGGGTACACATAATGACGGAGAGTATGATTATTCTTCAACCTACAGAAGTGATTTAACGAACGAAACCGAAATGTATGACAAGACAGTGTGATTATACAAATTCAATGAAAAGGACTTAAGCCTAGACAGATCGAAAAATTGCAAAGCATTATTTATTAAAAACATTACTCATTAAAAAATACTATTTGAGTACATACTTTATTCATTTTTCTAAACTGTATGAATGTGGTATTTTTAAATGGTTATTTCATATAGAATCTTGTCAAATATTACGTGACCTCTGCTGATTAAAACTGCAGTGTTGATAGAACACATAACATTAAAAATAGAAAAATAATATAAGAAAGGGGAGATTATAAGTATAATAAATTAAAGATAAAATGACATTGATTTTCAGTAACTCTAAATTACTGCATATGCATATGACTAGTTGTAGTCTATTTGCTTATATACTCCCTCGTTTCACTCTTCCGAAAATAAAGTTTTTCTGAACTAGATATCGTAGAAAAAACCAAACACAGTATAGGGTTGTGCGTTCGCTACAAGATCGCATTTAATTGAACATGTTCAACATAAATATATACAATCAGCCATACATAATGAATCAATTTTTTCCATACACAAGTCGATAAGAAACGATAAGGTTACATATAATATGCGTAAATGGGGTGGGAGGGTGGGTAATAATATACCAAGCTAACACAGTCCTTACTATCTTGTAACGAGCGTCACATAGGTCAAACACACCTCAAATCTTCCTTATATACTGACTGCTGAAATCGTCCGTGCAGAAAGGAATTCAAAGGGTATTACCCTTTCTCATTGAAATATAGAAAGACCGTTATATATATAAAACATAGGACCGTAAAGAAATGTATTTATTTACTCCCTCGTTTCACTCCTCAGAAAATAAAGTTTTTCTGAACTAGATATCGTAGAAAAACCAAACACAGTATAGGGTTGTGCGTTCGCTACAAGATCGCATGGCAAAGGGGGTTATGTAAATATATGTAAATATATATAAATATATATAAATTATACTAATTTATCTGCAAATGGATAAAGCTTCAGATGGGGTTTTTGTGCCAATTTATACTGTAAAAATATGCTTCAAGAACTGATGAAGAGACTTTTTGTTGAATAAGACCTCCTAGGAACAGGGCAACTGTGGAAGATGAGGCAATTTAAAGACAACAATTATATTTTAAAAACACCAGTGTTGAAATTTTGAAAAACTAATTGTCATATTTCTTGTTTGTAGCAGCAGCTTTCGAACTTTTTACTTTATCTGGTAAGAACTGAACATTCTTCAAAAAGTCGCTATGATTCCTGAATCTTTCCAGTAGCATCAGTCTGCATGTTGTAGTACATGTATCTATAAAATACATCAGATTAATAAATGATAACGTTTTAATAAGGGAAGAGACTTTGATTGACTCTGTATCTATATTAACTATACTTATAAAATCCTATTACGATAAGATATCGGTATAGATCAAAACTAACTTGGATCAGTATACACAATATTCAAGATATATGTTTTTGCACAAAAGGTCATCAGTACAAAATATTTATATGTAACCCTGCGTCTTCATGCAAATTATCCATATACTAGAGAGTAGTCCTCCTCGAAATATTTATATGTAACCATACATCTTCATGCAAATTATCAATATACTAGAGAGTAGTCCTCTCTAAAGGAGTACAGTCCTCCTTAAAATATTTATATGTAACCATACGTCTTCATGCAAATTATGCATATACTACAGAGTAAAGTCCTCTTTAAAGGAGTACAGTTCTCCTCAAAATATTATATGTAACCATGCGTCTTCATGCAAATTATTCATATACTAGAGAGCACAGTCCTCTCTAAAGGAGTACAGTCCTCCTTTAAATATTTATAGGTAACCATGCGTCTTCATGCAAAATATCCATATACTACATATATATTCATATACTAGAGAGCACAGTCCTCTCTAAAGGAGTACAGTCCTCATTAAATATTATGTAACCATGCGTCTTCATACAAATTTCTCATATCCTAGAGAGTACAGTCCTCTCTTAAGGAAGTCAGTCCTCCTTTAAATATGTATATGTAACCATGCGTCTTCATGCAAATTATTCATATACTAGAGAGTACAGTCCTCGCTAAAGGAGTGCAGTTCTCCTCAAAATAATAATATGTAACCATGCGTCTTCATGCACATTATTTATATACTAGAGAGTACAGTCCTCTCTAAAGGAGTACAGTTCTCCTTAAAATATTTAAATGTTACCAAGCGTCTTCATACAAAATATCCATATACTAGAGAGCACAGTGCTCCTTAAAATGTCTGTATCAGTACATCAGTACGTAACAACGTTTTCATAAAATAAATCATTATATTATAGCGTCTATTCTGAAAACTATTACCCCCAAGGAAGCAGACGTACATTTCGGTACTTACAACGTACCTTTTGCTTTGTTATAAATAATATGGTTAATAGTTTTGTTGACAAGATGAACTGGTGGTACAAACCAATTCAAATCAAAAGATCAATCAAATGCAAAAGCGTCAGGTGTCCAGAAAGGCAGATAAAATTATTTGACCTTGTAGTAACTACTACTTGCAAAAACATTCCACGTAAAAGATCCCCAGATTTCGTTAGCAAAAAATAATATACAAAATGTTAAAACTTACAACCTGTCATCAAAATCAAAGATTTTTCTGAAAAAGTCTGCTTCCTCGTTAAATTCTCTTAGTACCAAAGATCAGATAAATCTATGTTATGTTTTAAAAATGTCTTTAAACAGGAGAATGCAAGTGCTTGTAATTTGGCTTCATACTGCTAATTTGTGATATACGAACTACATTTAGGTTATCGGAGTATAGTTTAACAAATGTATCCTCTATTTTCCTCCTTAAATAGACAAACTTGCTTCTAAAAAGTTATTTTGTAAAACATTGCTGAAAGTTTAGTACAATTATCCAATTTATCACATATCTATCCGTAGTTAATAATTTATTACTTTTATATCCTTAGATATCCAATATTTGACTATAGGTCTTAGTTTTAATAAATATGTGTCTGATGCATGATTTTTTATTATTAATTGTTTTTGGCTTTTAACTAGCTGTCAGTAACTGCGAGTACTCTCAAATCGTACTTTCTTGTTAATTCGACCTGTTGATACTATTTGTAAAACTTTTTTGTTATTTTATATTAATATGGATCTTGTCTGTATACCAGCTTTGATTATTTGGAATATCTACTAATTTTCACTTCTTCATACTACATTTGTATGAACATCAAGATTATTCTCCTTAAATCTGTACAGAGAAGTTTTATTGTTGATATTCACCCTTATGTATCTAGTGTTAAATTAGGTATTTATATGACAGACCTTTCTTGGTATTCCTAATTATTTGAAGATTTTATATAGACAGAAGTAGTACACCTAAAACGACAAAGTTATTTTTCATTTACCTGTATATATTATGAAAACCGGTTTTTCAAAAGTGATTATTTTCTAAGGGTTAAATATTTCGCGGTGGTGTCTTGCCATGGCTTTGTTTGGACTTGTTTGTTTGCTTTTGGCCTTGAATGATTGTCCCTAATATTTTATTAACTATGTATTTACTTTCAGGTATCACAGATCGAATTTATTCGTTCATAGTGAGTTAATTTACGTTTTTGATTGAGTTAAGCCTTCCAATTGATATTTTATCGTGTGTTTTCTATGTTGTGATGTTATACTATTGTTTCAGAAAAAGGGAGAAGGTTTGGTACCATTAAAACGTTTAATCCCGTTGCAAATGTTTGCACCTGTCCTAAGTCAGGAATCTGATGTACAGTAGTTGTCGTTTGTTTATGTAATTTATACATGTTTCTCGTTTCTCGTTTTTTATATAGACTAGACCGTTGGTTTTCCCGTTTGAATGGTTTTACACTGGTAATTTTGGGGCCCTTTATAACTTGTTGTTCGGTGTGAGCCAAGACTCCGTGTTGAAGGCCGTACATTGACCTATAATGGTTTACTTTTATAAATTGTTATTTGGATGGAGAGTTGTCTCATTGGCACTCACACCACATCTTCCTATATCTATGTACCCAGAACTAGATAAACCGAAAGGTAAAAATGTAAATACCAAGAATATGGTAAATGAATTAATTCTCCATGAAATCCCCAAATAAGTGAATAATCTGAATGTATAGTCACACGATGATACCCGCTAGTGAAATTTAAGCCTTCGTTTTGCTATACATTTGTTAACGTGGCGTTAATCTAAAATTAACCTAGATTTTCTACTGTTTGGCATAGCTACAGATAATGGATTGACATAGTGAGGGGGTTCTGATAATTCAAGAATAAGTTATTTTCCGTAAAGGTTTCGAAATCGCTGATTCTGTTAAACTGCATGGTCTGATTTGTTATTTTGTCAATATAACTGTTCTGCTGTAAGAATAAATTTGCTATTTTTCAATGTATCTTTCCAAAAATAAATGGACTCTTAAGTCTGTTTTTAACCGAAACAATTAGTTTTTTTTGTTTGTTTGTTTGTTTGTTTGTTTTTTTGTTTTTTGTTTTTTTTTTTTTTTTATTCTGTGTCAACATGATCACATAGAATAAGTAAATTATACTCAACTTGCTAAATATTTGCCTCAAGGGTTTGGGAACGTCGCTGTGGTATGCTGTCTTCTCTGAAATTGGGATGAAAACGGGACAGTACTAGGCAATGTGTTCTGGCAGGTTGCAGTAGAAACAGACAACGTTGTTTCCTTGTTCAACGAAAGGCGTTGAACGGTGCTCTGGAATCGGCGTTGAATGGTTGACGCAGTCTTGATCCTCGTTATCAGAAAAGTCAGTATCCGTATACTCTTTAACCATCTACCAACCATGTTTGTCTGCTTTCTTTAAAGGGGCCCTATAAGTTTTTCCTTTAACTCATAAATGATGGAGATGCGTTGTTTTCTACAACGATGAAAATGTGTTGTGTTGAACAAATGAACTGCATCAACAGCGTTGAACTCAGTTGTGTCACTACTAAATTAACCATACATAGAACCTGCTCATTCAGTAAACGGGTGACTGTTAAGAAGAAAATGGCTTCTGTATCTGACATATCCAAGATGGCGAATAATATACCAAACTAACATAGTACTTACTATCTTGTAACGAGCGTCGCATTGGTCAAACACACCTCAAATCTTCCTTATATACTGACTGCCGAAATCGTCCGTGCAGAAAGGAATTCAATGGGTATTACCCTATCTCATTTAAAAAGACCGTTATATATATTAAACATAGGACCTTAAAGAAATGTATTTATTGGCTAGAAAAAAAAAAAAAAAGAAAAGAAAACAACGCTTTATAAATTTCATGCTTTCGAAGCACTTTATTAATCTACCTTAATTATGAACGCTCAAAGCCAAAACTTTGAAAGTCAAGGACGTATATGAACCGAAGATGTTGAAGATCTGTACGACCAAAAAAGGACAAAAACAATAGCCAAATCCATCTATGGTCAATTTTTTTCAAAGAGTTAAATGCTTAGTTTCTTAATAATTTCCAGACGTTAGTTGTATAAAAGATATAAAAACAAAGTGAACATTTGATTGTAACCAAACTTAACGATAACTTCAATTAATTTAGATTTTATGTAAGAAATCTGGAAAAGCATGTTTTCGAGTTTTAACAGTTGTTATGCATAACGTATATATACTAGGTCATTGTTGAAATTAAACCAAACCTTCATTATTATTTACAAAACCTTACAAATCTAAACACAGATGCAATGTGTAAAATGTTCAGATTTTTAACCATACGTAGAAAATGTTCAGATTGTTAACCATACGTAGAAAATGTTCAGATTTTAACCATACGTAGAAAATGTTCAGATTTTTAACCATACGTAGCTATTCATTTTTTTAACAATCACTACAAACATTTTGTCACTTCATTTCCTCGAATGTGACATACCGAATTAGACTTATCAATTAGTTTGTACTTACATCAGCTACACGACGTTCAATGTTTTATTCTGGGCAATACCCAAGATCGCGTCTTTATTAACCCTTTGTTATATTGGTGTAGGAATATACTCCGAGAAAAAGCAACCGACATAGGAGAGGAGAACGGTTTCCTTTCATATCATCATGTATCAGTCTTATATCTGTTTTGGCTCTACTTTTTTTTTTTTTTTGGTATCGTAAATATCGTTTTGATTACGAAAAGTGCTTCAACTTGACTGATTGTTATTGTACATTCTGTTGTATGTTTTGTTATTTCAGGGAACAAAATTGAGGAGGGTTGAAATCTTAAAAGAAATAGTTTATCACCGCCTCATGCTTGTCCTTAATCGAGGATGTCTTTTTACTATCTAAATGACTTTACATTGATATAATGTGAAGTTGGTAGACCAATCTATAATACTAAAATAACGAGCTCCAATTTGTTAGCCGGCATGACTTAAAAACGACGAATCAAAGAATTCAACTTTATATATAACTAATATAGGACAATGATATTGATTAAAAATTACACCATTTCAGGCCCTTTTGTTTTCCACATAATTAATATTACTAATAATTAACAAGTTCCGGGTCGAATCCAACACTGATACCAATAGTACCTGTTACCTGTTACAATGTACCTAATCTGTACGTTCCGTCTCTGTCAGGCGCACCACCAAACGGTGTATTTGGGATTTGCCATATCGGTCATAATCATACCTGAACTTCGTCATTGTACAGGGATTGACACTACTTATTTCAATCACTGACCAAAAAAAATATGTTAACAAGTAGTTTCCAGGACGGATTCAAACAGAAAGATTTTGAAAGCAGAGAAAACTGTGCACTTTATAATCAGCACGACTTTATCAAATGACAATACGAATACTAAAAATCCAGGTTGAAAATAAGGCGTAGGTACTTTAATTCAGTCACGAAACCGCGATGTCGCGGGTGTGTTCTAGTATCGATAATTTTTCTTCAGTCTATTCTCATTAAATCTAGAATTGGAAAGATAAAGAATTTGTCATTTTGAATAGACACATGTCAAAGTATTTTTAAAACCATGAGATGAAATCTCGTCGACCTTTTTCGATCGTTCCTTTTCATCAAAACCGCATAAAATGTACAGATGGATATTACAGATCTCTTTTGGTACATTCAAAAAGGAATTGTTAACAGCAAACAGTCACAGCTTTGATTGTAAATACATTAAATATCTACATGAATCAGTACTAAGATTTTGTTTTTATTTCATGCAGACCGGTGATTTGTTTGTTTGTAAGTGCATGTCAAAATTACCAAACAATACTACAGATGCAAAATACTGTGAAAAGACAACACTTACAGATACCTAACTGTTTACAGAAGTAAGTTTAAAACCCATTACGATATGCAAATATAAGCATATGAAGAAGACGTTTGATTAATAAAAACCGTTGAATGGAAAGTAAAATTTTAGTGAGGCAAAATAAACATAAAAACCGAACGTCGAGTAATAATGACAAAAAGAAAAATAAATTGTTCAGAATCTAAAGTTTAAGTTATACAAACCCCACTTAACTCTCATGATGAACACAGGTAAAGTAGTCCAGAAGGATAAGTAGTTTCTGTTCCACAAATGACTCATGTCATGTTGCTTTTCAGATGAATGTCCTTACCAACAAAAAGAGGAGATTACTGTTAAGGCAAGGCAAATACGAATGATCCTCTATAGTACATGTGTTCCAAAATGTTCCATTGAAATAATGATGTAGTCAATGATACGTTTTAATTTTTATATACCAGGAGATTACATTATCTTTTATGTCACATTAGAGATTTCCAATAAAAAGACATAACCCGACATAACCAACCTATCTGACCGTATCTCGGCCTATTGCATTGAAGGATGACGGAGGGGAGCATGGACTGCATGCATTTTCGGCTCCTTGTTGGAATAGATACTATTTAAAAACTAGCACAAACTACTATTTTAATTCTTTACATATTTTGTTATTAAATTTGGGATGATTTCATTGACAACAACCTTTAAAGGGAAGAATTAATTCAGTTACCGGTAATAAAATGCACCGACCATTACTTCGTCATTTCACTTGATCCATATATTTATCTCTCACACGATGAATTCCTAAAGCTACTACAGTGGAGATCACTTCTAACCTCTCATTAGAACTGTCAGAATAATCTGTCATAGAACTGTTCTAACCTGTCCTAGAACAGTTCTACCTAGAACAGTTCTAGCCTAGAACTGTTCTTAGTAGAACTGTCAGAATCAGTTCTAGGTAGAACTGACTAAATCAGTTCTAGGTAGAACTGTCAGGATCAGTTCTAGGGTAGAACTGTCTAAAACTGTTCTAGGTAGAACTGTCCAAATCAGTTCTAACCGTAGAACTGTCAGCAGAACTGACTAAATCAGTCAGGACTGTAGAACAGTTCTAAATGACGTCACTGCAGTAAGGGCACTTTAGAATTTAGAAGAAAAAAATCAGTTCCAATTACTTTACTATATAATAGCAGATTTTCTATATTTTTTACTGATCAAACGTTACATGTACAAATATCGAAGTGGATAGAAAGGTTATCCAACTCATCGGAGAAATATGTTTATAAGATTGCATATAAACATCATTGTTTACGTTTCTTCGTTCCCCGTTTTTAACAGTCTCTTCCTAAATATAACTCTGCATTTAATTCATGGAATTTTAATCGTAATTTACCTTGTTTGCCTTGGATTTACATTCATGATTTAAGATTCTGTTTTGACAAATGTTCAAACGAAAATTGTACAGTGGATGAATTATGGGATATTAATGAAAAAGTGTTGTATGAAGTAAAAACAATGTACATTTGCACCATCTCGTCAATTTAGCCAGACTTATCCATAACGATTATAAATGATATCTGGGAGTCTGGAACGTCAGAAAAATATACTCGATCTGAACATGAATGAAACATTTGCCACTGGACATTAGGGCTACAAACAAAATCAATCATTTTTCTTTGCCTGCTTCAAATTATATTAACAGTATACTATTCCAAGAAGAGAACTTCTCATACATGTACTTTTCATTTTAAAATAAAGTATATGAATCAGTCATGTGAGTGTTGGATGATGCCGTTAAATAGTTTTGTTTAAAAAACAAACCATCACGAACTACTGACTCAAAAAGTCACTTTAGTGACGGTTCATTATTATGGATACAGAGAGGAAATAATGGCACGCTAAATTGATGTGGACAAAATTTTTAGATATGGTATACATTGTGTTCCAAAGTTGGTGTCATCTTTATCATACCATCCGTCCTGACATAGAACTATTATTGGTTTACAATGAGGCCATATATATTTATTTGATAAAGTGTAAATATGTTCAGTTTTGGTTGATGCGGTCAAATAATTTTGTTAAAACGAATCAGTCTGATATATTGAAACTACTGAAATTTGTTTACGATTCAATATTTTGAATAAAAAGAGGACATGCTGGTACTCTAAATTGATTTGGAAATTTTTGCCAATATTGCTGTCATTTGAATTATACAATCCATCGTGATATGTAACTATAAGTGATTTACTATGCGGCTATATATATAAATATATATATATTAAGATTTACATAATAAAGTGTAAATATAAAAAGAAGATGTGGTATGATTGCCAATGAGACAACTGTCCACAAGAGACCAAAATGACACAGAAATTAATAACTATAGGTCACCGTACGGCCTTCAACAATGAGCAAAGCCCATACCGCATAGTCAGCTATAAAAGGCCCTGAAATGACAATGTAAAACAATTCAAACGAGAAAACTAACGGCCTTATTTATGTACAAAAATGAACAAAAACAAATATGTAACACATAAACAAACGAAAACCACTGAATTACAGGCTCTAACATGGAACACGCACATACATACATAATGCGGCGGGGTTAAACATGTTAGCGGGATCCCAACCCTCCCCCTAACCTGGGACAGTGATATAACAGTACAACATAAGAACGAACTATAAAAATCAGTTAAATATGGTCAGTTTTGGTTGATGCTGTCACATATGGTCAGTTTTGGTTGATGCTGTCAAATATGGCCAGTTTTGGTTGATGCGGACAAATAATTTTGTTATATGAGTCAGTCTGAGATATCAAAACTACTGAAATTAGTTTACGATTCAAAATTTTGAATAAAAAGAGGACATGCTGGCACTATAAACTGATGCGAGCATAATTTTGTAGTCATTGTTTTCCAATATTGCTTTCATTTATATTAAACAATCCATCCTGATATAAAAATATAAGTGATTTACTTTGCGGCTATTAAGATTTACATCATGTACATAATAAAGTGCAAATATGGTCAGTTTTGGTTGATGCGGACAAATAATTTTGTTATACCAGTCAGTCCGTGGTATGAAAACTACTGATATTTGTATATGATACATTTTAATTAAAAGAGGACATGCTGGCACTCTAAATTGATGCAAACGAAATTAGGTAGCATTGTGTTCCAATATTTCTATCATTTGTATTATACAATCCATCCTTGCATAAAAATATTACAGATTTACTATGCGACTATAAGAGTTACATAAAAAAGAGCAAATATGGTCAGTTTTGGTTGATGCGGTCAAATATGGTCAGTTTTGGTTGATGCTGTCAAATATGGTCAGTTTTGATTGATGCAGACAAATAATTTTGTTACATGAGTCAGCCTGAGATATGAAAACTACTGATATTTGTTTCTGATGCGATATTTTGAATAAAAATAGGAAATGCTGGCACTCTCAATTGATGCGAAAAAAAATTTGTGGTCATTGATTTCCAATATTGCAGTTATTTGTATGCTACAGTCCCTCTTGACCTAAAATTATAACTGAATTACTGTGCAGCTATATAGATTTACATAAAAAAAAGCAAATGTGGTCAGTTTTGGTTGATGCGGTCAAAGATTTTATTACACGACTCAGTCTGAAGTATGAAAACTACTGATATTTGTTTACGATTCAATATTTTGAATAAAAAGAGGACATGCTGGCACTATAAATTGATGCGAACACAATTTTGTGGTCATTGTTTTCCAATATTGCTGTAACTTGTAGTATATTACAGTCCCTCTTGACCTAAAATTATAACTGAATTACTGTGCAGCTATATAGGTTTGCAGAAAAAAAGAGCAAATAATGTCAGTTTAGATTGATGCGGTCAAAAGATTTGTGTTAAACAGGTCCGTCCGGGGTATGAAAACTACTCGTAAACAGATATCGCATTTGTTTACGACTCAATATTTTGAATAAAAAGAGGACATGCTAGTACTATAAATTGAGTGCAAACAAAATTTTGAAGTCATTGTTTTCCAATATAATTGCTGTCATTTGTACAATACATCCTTGCCTAAAATATAACAGGATTACTGCAGTGTGCGGCTAAATGTATATAGATTTACATGATGAAGAGCAAATATGGTCAGTTTAAGTTTAATTTAAAACATATTGATTTATAATACATGTAATAGTGGATTGGGATATTTATTTATAATACATGTAATAGTGGATTGGGAAACAAGTTATTACATTTGGTTAATGAGGTCAGATAATTTTGTTATGTGAAACGAGCCATCCTGACTCCCGGAATGACAAATGTTAAACGATTCAAATAATAATGCCCCCTTCCCCTAATACTAACGGCCTAATTTATGTACAAAAAATGAACGAAAAACAAATAATTTATGTAACACATCAACAAAAGAAAATCACTGAAATACAGGCTCCTGACTTGGAACAGGCACATACATGCAGAATATGACGGGGTTAAACATGTTCTCTTGATTAAAATCTGAAATAAAACCGTCAAAATAGCAAAACTCTATATAATATTAATCGCTATTTTGCCGAAGCCTTTATATTTAGACAAAGAGTTCTTAAAACTTATAAATCAATTCTAGCCGTAGAATTTATAAATCAATTCTAGCCGTATAATTTATAAATCAATTCTAGCCGAAGAATTTCAATTTGTAATCAATTTTAACCGTAGAACTGTTCTAGAAGTAGAACTGACCAAAATTTGGTCAGTTCTAGGTAGAACTGTCTAAAACTGTTCTAGGCTAGAACTGTCAGGATCAGTTCTAGGTAGAACTGTCCAAATCAGTTCTAGGTAGAACTGTCCAAATCAGTTCTAGGTAGAACTGACCAAATCAGTTCTAGGTTAGAACTGTTCTAGCTAGAACTGACTAAAGGTGTCAGGCTGACAGTTCTACGTACTGTCCTAGAACAGTTCTCCTGACATATTCTGACAGATTTAATGAGAGGTTAGAAGTGATCTCCACTGTAAATCAAAATTAAGTTTGAAAAATAACAATAATGGAATCTGAAGCGAGATCATATTCTCATTTTTGATTTAAAAGTTATAAGATTAAAACAAGAGTTTCAAACATGCCGAAATGTAAAAGGTGTACACGACTTGCTTCTTTTGTTTTTTAACATTCTTCGGGAAAACCAACGGTCTAGTCTATATAAAAAACGAGAAACGAGAAACACGTATAAATTACATAAACAAACGACAACTACTGTACATCAGATTCCTTATGACCAACTTATGATAGCAAGGGGATATTAGATTTACTGGTCTGTGCATGGTCAGTCCTTCCGTTCTGTTCAATATATAAACATTTAAAATTAGAGTTTGACCCGGATTAAGTGATGCACTGAACATGGAAATATGATCATGTTAAGGGGCATGGTGTCTTAAGGCCGCACATTCTTGTTGCAAATGTTTTGATTAATACACGTAATTGATGTGTTATTTCCATATTCATAACTGTCTCTTTGGTCGCGCGCTCCACTCGACAGTAACCCCTCAAAGGTGATCTAGGGAATAGAAATATGGTCACTATTGTTTATGTTCCGATCGGCAGTTAAACCATTACCAAAGTGGGGAGTCGTTTAATTGTGCGAGATGTACAAGTACGCAGTCCCGTCCGATCAGAGTGGGGACGTAAAATCCGATGCCTCTCGAAGAGAGAATGACACGCTCTCTACACGTTAATTATGCATGAAATATTTGCCACTGGACGTTAAGCAACCAACTATTAATCAATCAACAGTAGCGTAACTTGAATTTCATTTCTGGTGAGGTAAATAATTTGAATCTTGGCAGTCAAAGCTTCACCTTGGTTAAAAGACGTCAATGCCAATAGGGAGAGGACGGTTGATTGAAAATATGAATCGCAAAATAGGTGTAGGTGATCATACTCTTGATAGGTCACACACTGGCAAAAAAGATACTGTCTATGAAAAATCCAGATTTGTGGAATTCTATCATGAAATAATATTTCTAGTGCGCATTAAATCAATATATTTCAAGGAAACTGCTGGTCAAAGGTTTAATTTTCAGTATTCAGTTATAGACAGTTCCTGATCAAAACAAAATAATTGACAGAATTATATGTATGACCTCATCTTAAATGCTTTCGTACAGCTTTGGGGACATTAAGTTTAAGATCCACTATGTCTTTGAACTTTATACGTTTAGCTTTTTTCAAAATGTATGGATGATAATAACTGGATGAACTATGAAGTCGTTCTTATATTAACCAAGGTAGAAGAGTACTACATAAAATGTAGGAATGCCAAATGTCTGTTGAAAATTTTGTCCACCAAAATTAACAAGTTCGTTGTCAAAAAAAAAAAAAAAATCAAGCATTATATCAATTTCACAGTTATGACCTCTTGTTTGAATCAGTTTTTTTGCGAGGTATACTTTGTCTGTTACTTAAAAAAGACATTTGCATCTACCTTGTTCATTTTATGAAAGAAAGTTTTCAAGACGTTAATAATGAGGAATGAGTGAGTAAAGAGTAAAGCAGTCAACGTTTTTAACCGTCGTCACTCAGTATACTTTATACTATGACGTACAAGGTATATAATTCTCTTGATCTCTCTTTTTTAATAGTCAAAAATTTGGTGAGGCGGTTGCCTCATTGCGTCAATGAAAGCTACACTACTGCTAGAGTGCGGGAAGTCTTGGGCTCGATCCTCGCCCGTTTTAAATCGAATATTGGCTGCCTCTCTGCCAAACACGCAATATATAGGAGTTAGAGCAAAGATTGGTCGGTCCGGGGTCAAACTCGTGTGTCTGGGCGGGATTGTAACGTTTGTGGGTCACTTTACTTGGTTCATTTATTTATTTCATTATAAGTATTTTTAATTATTTTCCCAGAAAGATTTATCATTATTTTACTACTTTCTGATTTTTTTTTTTTTTTTCATTCATTAAATTTTTTAGTGACGTAACGAACCTCGCATTAGCCTTCAAAATATCTTTCCTTTCTCAACCAATCAGAGAGCTGAATTGAGTTCCCGGGGAAAATTAGCTCGTGCAGGGATTGTCTTCTGGAAATCATTCCCAGCTCAGATTTTCAGGTGTGTAGACGTAAGTTAAAGAGGGAATTTTCAACCATGTGCGCGATTTTTTGGAAGTGGTCTCGGTGAGGAATCTCGCGCTATTTTATATGCTATAACTAGTGTACTGAAGAAAATGTGTATAACAAGTTCCCCTTCCTATTTATGTATATATTTTGATTGACTAAAACTGGCTAGTTTTTTTTATCAGGGTTTGCATTGGATATTTAGCGGAAACTTAGAATATTTACGCATTGAGGCGTAATTTATTTAGAAAGCGGTTCGCTGGTTAAAGGAGTTAACTTATGAGTTGAGTTTTTGTATAGTTCTATGAACTGAATAAAAGTTGTCAGTTTGCGAATAACGAGATTCGACCAACTGTTCAGCTATTCAGTTGTTAAGGTTAAAGTTATTTATAGATCGCTGGTTAAAGAAAGTAAAAGTTCGGGGTCATTATTTGTTGACATTCACGTGCGTGTCTCAAATCTATGACTTGAACTTAAAGTCGGTAAATTAATTTTAAGTATTGAAGTATTGAACTAGCGAGTTCTAAATGCAAAACCTGAGCAGAACGGCAGAGTGAGTCGTTAGAGAAAAATTACAGATACTAAAACAATTTATTTCTTGGTCTAGGAAACTATTGTAGAGACTGCAGAATTAGACCATTGACTCACCAAAACTGTAAAAATTAAATGTGCAGCTGATTCATATACGTGTTGTTTAATAAAAGTTGTACTTTACTGAATTATTTTATTACAGGGAAACGCCTTGTCCCTTGCCTGAATTGGTCTTTTGATTAAAAATTAATCCCGGTTACTTCCCTTTGTATTGGTATCAACTAGATCTCGGGCCCTTTCAATGAGCCTGCGTTTCAGTGTTTCCTGATTACAGACCTTTTGGAAGAAAGCATATACAGGACATAACGAGTCTTATTTGTTTTAACTTCCCTTCAGTAGTTTTTTTGATTCTGGTTAATTGTATATTTGGTATACTGGTGGAAATAGAGAACTAGTTTTCGAAAAGTCTTGTGACCTATCTTTACATTTGTGGTGCCGTGCTTGAAACGTCCAAAATTGTTAGGTCGGGCTAGTTACTGTTGGTCCGTCGGTCTGTCGCCCTTTATTCATTGTTCAACCCCAGGCCTATTCGAAATGTTTTAGTTTTACTCTAGCACATACAAAAGTCTATACTATAGTGTTAGTGTGGGATTGTACTTCATATTTGGGTCAAGATGCGTATTTGTTTCTCCATAGGCGGTAATGGTAACGTTTTCTTCTGTTGCTCAGTCCATATCGTTAACTTGGATATGTATGATGGCTCGTTTCGAAGCTGAGACATTTTCACATGTGTGGTTAAATTTTCGGGGGACGAAGTGAGATTACTTTTTCCGTAATTAGCAAACCCCGAGTATCCTTTTGTGATGCGGCTCCTCGTGGTAAAAATCCCATTTTAACACAATAAGTTCTTTGAAAGTTTAATACTTTGAACACATTTAATAGCTCCATAGTTTTTACACATTTATTCTGTGTTCCCTTCTTTCTAAATTAACACAAATGGTTCAGCTCAGTCATTTGTTTATCATAGAAATGTGTCAACTATCACTACACAGAGATTTTTGTTTACACGTGACTTTTGAGTTCCTCATTTCAAGGCGCATTAGGATATTGTCCCATATTGAAATCCATAGTTCTGATTTTTCCAAATATTTTTATGTGATCTTCATCAGTATGACATTCTGAATAAATCTGTGCATTTTGTTTATTTCTGAAAAAAATAAAGTTGTTTAGGCACTATAAGACAATGACACTTTTATCGCTATATTCATTTATTTTGAATACAATGTGTATGTATAATTAATTTCTTCCAGTATACCTTCACTAGTCAAAACGAGGACAAAACTTGATGATAACCTTAAATTACAATACACAGACCCTGTTAAAGCATTCTATAAAATTTTCTTGTGCCTAAAAGTGCATTTTGACAGATAAATTATGCAAAATGTAGATTTTATAAAAAAAAAACAACACCAAAATAATTATTCTTACTAGTAGAAATCTGGTATCTAATACTGTGGAAACCACTCTAAACTACTGGGATAGTCATTCTTATCATATAATTAGAGTGCAATGAAGTGCAAATTTTCAAAACTTGTCCTTTCACATAATTCTATTTGAGAAAAAAGGTTTTTTACATGGATTTCAGTGAAAACCTTTTATCAGTGAGTATTAAAGGAAACATTGTGACATCACATGTATTATGGCGTCATTAAATAACGACAGATCACAATAGTGCTAAATATAGTTTGCAGTGTTACATGAGAAACAGTTGCCGCAAGATTTAACTCGAAATATTGAGTCGAAAAGATCAGTAACTAAGCATTTTCATTTAATATCAAGACCATAGCAACAGTTTTCATATTAGCATATTTCTAACATACCGACTGTAATTTCAATTGCATAAATACCATAAATAAACAATTCAGAGCTTGCCTAATAAAACAAAATGCTTACCAGTTATTCAGGACTTTTTATAACCTCTAGTTTGCCATCTCATGTTAAAAAGTAATGATATGTCTGGAACTAAAATAAGACAAAAAAATTTACTCAGGCTGTGTTATCATTTAATTTAAATACATAAGTATTATTGAGAGAGAAAAATCTAATTCTTGAAAGTTTTATCACAAAGAAAGAAAAACGCTTCTCCCTTGTGGCTAAGCCACCTTCATTTAAACCTTTTATATTAGAAGCAATGAGTAGTAGCTAACTAGCTTAATAGTTGAATAGGTGCAGCAATATTGTTTTCAAAAGGTTTGACCTCCCCTTTTCACTGAGAAATGACAATATCTTGTGTTTTGCTCATGTGCATTAAAAATAATAATTCATGATTTTATTAATACATGTACATGTTTTTTCTGTTTATTTGCATATGATATCTACTGACCAGGGGTCAAATCATAGGATAAAAGCACATGTAATGATGTATCTCACTTTACTCGTATGAAGTGTGTTATCTCCCTTGATTATCAGTTATTCCTGTAGACCAGAGTGATAATTACATAACAAAGACTATACTGTGTCATGTTTACTTACAATTTAATAATATTAAGTTATTTCTTGCCTTTTCGATTAAATAACCGATTCCTTTCGGATGTCTCGGAGGTAAAAAGTTATGATTGTGCCTAAAAAGTGTTCAGCCCCGTGCCAGTTATGCATTTTAAAAGCGAAAATTTCATTGAGTTTTGCTGATCTTTATTAATAATATTTATCTTAAACCATTTCTGATAACTAGGTATAAATAAAAGACTACTAACCATCATTTTCACAATTTTCTGTGGTGTACAAGGTGAAATTATCTTAAGATATCTCTGGAATTATTCTTAGAAGATGGATCAAGATGCGTATTAGTTTCTCCATAGGCGGTAATGGTAACGTTTTCTTCTGTTGCTCAGTCCATATCGTTAACTTGGATATGTATGATGGCTCGTTTCGAAGCTGAGACATTTTCACATGTGTGGTTAAATTTTCGGGGTACGAAGTGAGATTTCTTTCCGTAATTAGCAAACCCCGAGTATCCTTTGTGATGCGGCTCCTCGTGGTAAAAATCCCATTTTAACACAATAAGTTCTTTGAAAGTTTAATACTTTGAACACATTTAATAGCTCCATAGTTTTTACACATTTATTCTGTGTTCCCTACTTTCTAAATTAACACAAATGGTTCAGCTCAGTCATTTGTTTATCATAGAAATGTGTCAACTATCACTACACAGAGGTTTTTGTTTACACGTGACTTTTGAGTTCCTCATTTCAAGGCGCATAAGGGATATTGTCCCATTTGAGTGGAAATATACTGAGAGATTCAGATAGAGGTGTAGTTTATTTCTGGACTACTACCAAAACTACTAAGTTTGGGATTGTGATTTCTCTTGTGAACCGATACCGCCAGTTCCTTGTATATTTTGTAACGATCCAGATTATTATTCCTGTTGGTCTATATAGTCCGATACTATGATAGCCTGACTGCGGTCAAGGTCAAAGATTAGGGCCTGTTTGGCCATAAGAGCACTCTAGGTCCTCTTTATCCACCATTGGAGAAAGATTCTAGAAGACACTCCTGACTGAAACTCGAAGAGTAACTTCAGACACATTTAGTTCCAGAACACACATTTTAAATCACTTATAAACTGGTGGCATGGACCGGTAAAAATAATACCTAATAAAACTTTTAAATATTCCTGTCGGGCATAACTATAATAGAAGTCCTAGAGCGAAAGCATAGGCCGAACCCTACCCTAGATTTAGACTAAAGGAAACAGTTGGGTTGCTGTCTAGTAGATATTTATTTAAGGTCGCGTAGACAGTACCCCGGTTTCGTTTCAGGATGACATGTCTTCCTGCGGTATATTACAAAGTTTGGTTCCTACTGATTTTCTCGTCCTAAATATGCATAATGTAAAATACATATGAAACGAACACTTATGTGTATGGCCCTATATCCTATTAATACTTGTATTTTTTGTTCCACTTCTAACGTTGCCTATCCCCCCTTTCAAAATCATGGATCCGCATTTGGCAACGAAATCTTATTGTATTATGTTGTTCAATGTTTCTTACCTTACACATTTCCGTTAATGATTTATTCAGTAAAATGAATTTTGTGACCCCGATTTAGTTGTTTATCAATAAAATGGATAAAATACTGTAAGTTAATTTACTTCAAGGGATATAAAAAAAAAATTGCCTGGAAATGTTTTTTGTGTTTGGACTCCAATAGCATTCCCGTTAAACAAATTAATACAGAACAATCCCTAATCGAACACACCTTAATTCTAAAAACAACATATATAGTGATTTTTTTTTTATCAAAATATTTTGATATAAATGAAAAATACATTTGTTTAAAAGTTAAGTGGAAGCGATAGTATTATCTCAATTTTCAACTTTTATAAAGAGACAGATTCTGACAAACTCTGGTTTCGATATTTCTGAAATTGTAAGAAAAATATCCTTCTAAATATTTTCCCCGCCACAAATATAATAAAAAGATAGATAAACTATAAAGAAAGACAAAAAAAAAGTATAATGAGGCGTTCATCTGTAAAGTATATTGACAAATAATTGTCATAATCAAAACAATGAAAGATAACTCAAATCGTACGTATGACAGATATGGGACGCGTGTGTTTATACGTGATCGTATGTCAGTGAAAGTAAAGGCGGGAATCTGGAAAACCACTAGATAAATAAAAATGCAAGATTTCTATCATTTTTCCACATGGCAAAATTATCTTATATGGACGAAAATTCCAGTGTGTGATTTTAAAAGTCTTGAAATACTTTGTTTAAACTTGAGCGACGTATTTAATCAAATTCAATGGTTGGCAATAACCAGTCCCAGTAGGTCCGTACGTCGAGTTACGTACGTATGTCATTTTATTGGAAATCTCTTCTATGCCTTGATTTTAACATTATTGTCGTGAGTGCTAATCCCGCCCGGGTCAGCAACATATTTATAAATGGTATGTCTGCCTCTTTGCGAAGAATTTGGCATAATGGAGTAAAACCAAACTGTAGTTATGCTATATCTGTGTCCGGATTGTTACCTTGTGAAGTAGCACGTTAGAAATCGGTCTAGTACAAAGCAGTGTCCATACAATATCTTTTAACAATGTTAGTCTCCTTATTTCCTAATAAATTGAACATTGTATTTACCACGCCTTAATCATATCTCTTTAAATTGAAATAACTTAAAAAATACCTTAAAAATGTAAATGAACCCTCCAACTGTTATGGAATGACAGTAACTTTATAACATACTAGGATTTGAAAAGAAGAAATGTTCTTGACTTTTATTTCCACGTTACAGTACTTGGTTTATGGAATAGAGTGTATAGAATATTTGTTCCATAAAGATATAATTACAATGTTTATAACAAATTATCTAAAGCAATATCTGTAAGGAGGCATAAATATACCACTCTTTTACGTAGTTGGAGGATGTTTTAGATTTTTTTGTGAAATTCAGAATGCATTTACAATTTGAACGGAATAACAATTTGTTTTTATAATAGGTCTATAAACATGATAAATGTATAGAATATATGTAAAAGCGGCAAGAATATGCATCTTTCAAACTTTGAATTACGATTTGTGGGAAAATCCATCCACCGTATTTTGTTTAAGAATGACATTTATTGCACTAAACATCTCAGTGTTAATGTTAGGAGTCACTATCTGGTTGATTCGTCGGCTAGAAACACATTTTATCCTTAAATAAAGTAGTAAATGGGACAAAATAACCAAAAAATATGTTACTTCTCATACACTCTTGAACAATACTCTATAGGATATTTATCCATATCATGGTGAATAACCAGCGATCTGACTAACTGATATATATTGCCATCAATGATACTTAAACAAATTACACCATACATAAATTATGCTAATTATAAACTGAAAATACAAAAATCTACTTAAGAAATCAATTAAATTTGAAGATGTAGTTTTATTTTATATTGAAGGATACACATTTTCTGCATTATATGAAACTGAAAAGGAAAATTGTATGTATAAGTCATGTATTCCTGGACCTCCTAATAAAATTGATGGTCCAAATGTAAGCAACTGTATGTCAAATGATGCACATGGGGTTTGTGGTAAGTCGTATTATATATAGCTTTGTACAATCAATGAAATGATAAGCATTTTTTTTAAATTCCGGATTTTGACAAGGAATTTTTAGTTTGAATAATTCATTGAAAAAAGAAGCCTACATCAGAAACACTGAACACGTTAGACGTTAATTTATTATTTTGCAATTAGTATGTTCGATGTTTTTACAAAACAACTGACATA
>JAASAO010000539.1:0-22672 GCA_017311375.1 Mytilus coruscus | reverse complement strand
TTTCTTATTATTATTTTATTTTCAGGTTTGATTACATCATTATGCCTCCCGGTTAAACTCAATTCGAGTCTCCACGGAGTAATATGTACAGACGTCAAAATAAGCAAGTTGTTGGCAGAGGTGGAATATTTTACTGAAAATGAATATTCTTATGCTTTCATCATAGATAAAACGGGAAGAGTACTAATGCACCCACTCTTACCAAATGCTCAATTTGTAACATTGGATGATGATCCTGTTCTAGTTGATATAAGCGTTCTTGAGAGGGAAGAGGATGCTGATAATATGGTAGAATCTATGAAAATGTAAGATATTTGTATTTTTGTGTACAGTAACATAATTTATTTTACAATGTAATTGTTCTATTGATTATTTCTGAAATTTATTTTCATAATACTTTTTGTGCTTCAGCTTAAACGTAAAAACAAGCTATATGTATTTACTGAAATTATTTGCAGGGGACATAGTGGAAATAAGACCTACAAGAAGTTTTTTATAAAGCCACGTGGTCGATTGGTTAATGATGGTAGCAGTAATGTTAATCTTCGTGCTGAGTTTTTTTGGGGTCCAGTAAGTAGACAAATAAGTACTCTTCCACGTATATTTGCATTTGATTATTCCTATAGGACACAACAATCATTATGTTGGACTACAGCTTGATTCTGATACAGAATTTCAACAAAACAACAAATATTGTAGACAACGACCATTGGCAACCAGTGAATTACAGGTTCTTGACTCGGGACAAGCACATACAGAGCGCGACCCTTCCTTAACCTGGGACAGCGGTGTACCAGCACAACATAAGAACACACTGTAAGAATGAACTGAAAAGGCTGTCAGGACAATAACCAGTAAACACTAGTAACTCGAATTTACCTTGAACGGACAAAAACGCATTAACGGCATTTAAAAGATTAATGAAAATTGAATAAAGATTGACAAAATTAAAATTATTTTAATGCATTTCAATCTATATCAAATCATTTTAATACCAGTCAAATAGATTCCCTTGCGGTCATTCAAGTTAATTTGAGATGTGGTTAAACTGCGTCAAACTAATTAGCCACGCCCCGTTTAACGGAATCAAACTGATGTTAAGTCCTTTTAAACTTTAAAGTGTCCGCCTTTTGTAAGGTAAATCACTCAAGCAGAACAGCATCCTCATGTATCTATCATTAATCCGCTCCGAGCGTTATCGATTTAAGATATTTTACTGGTGGTTAGTTTTATATATGTTTTCCAATATTTAATGTTATACATAATGTTTTATATGTATATTCATAATTGGAATGTATAATGTTATACAAGTGGTGAGACTTTAATAAAAATTTTAATCTGAATATATAAACATGCTTCACAATTAAGATAAACGAATGAACAATAGATATATAACTAAATTTATAAATATTGAGGCACGATTTAAAAAGCACAAAGTGTTAATCTGTTAAAATAAAATAGCTCTTTATATCAAATTATTCGTTTTCAGTATTGCCTACTAATATGAAAACTCGTGGCATGTAAGTAAGGTATGGTCTTTTAAATATACTTGCGAAAAATAAAACCGGAAAGATAATAAGAAGGTCGTAATTGTGCTCATTACAAACCTAGAAGTGAAAGATGTTTTTAATCAATAGACAATAAATAGATTTGAATTACATTCGAGAGGTGAAATGATCACTTATATTTCTGTATTAGTCATTGTGTACATAGTTTTAATAGATGGATATTATATTTTGGTAAAAAAAAAAAACATTAAAATTTATACCGACATTTAAAATAGCTTGTAATTAAAAACATTTTTGTTAGATAATGAAACTGATATAGATGAGCTTGACATTTGTTGAATTCATTTAGTAAACAGTTTCGTCTTGCTAAAACTTGTAATTAAAGTAACAGCTCAATGAACTTTTAAACCTGTGTAAAATTGTAATATCGGTCACTGGTTAAAATGTGTGTTATTTGTGTAAAAGCAGCAAACGACAAATGAAAATTAAAGTGGGGTTACGAAAGGATTCTCGTTATGTCCGCATGTAAAATAATTCTTGCAATAAATGAACATTTGACGGACTGGACTGGCTATTAAGCCCTTGCACAGTCGGCCCTGGCCCAAAAGAAATATTTAAAAAAACTTTATTTTTATATTTGCGGCATTCAAAACGTTTATAAGACCAAAAGCTAACTTAAACATTGTAAAGCAGGTCGGATTAAATGTTTCTGTCATATAATTGTGTAAGGAATATTTAAGCGATAATTACTAGATAAAAAATAATTGGCTATTCTAACTTCCCAAGTTTAATCTAGGTGCTCTCGTAGGCCACGTTTATTATTCAAATAAATTTCATTGGTCGGGATTTCATAATGTGTTATATAAAATTATCTTGAAAATAATTGCGGAAAGGGCTGTTAAAGTGCGAGAAGGAAACACTTTTTCTTTTGCGGAACGTGCTACAAATAAAGACCTGCGATTGTTTGTCAATAACTCAAATTTACAAAATAGTAAAATATAACTGATGATCAATGTCAAAATTATTGGAAAGTTTTGTGATCATGACACCACCTATGTTATGTAGTATAAATACTGAATTTGTCAATTATACCACATCTTCTTATTTGTATATTAATCATGTCAAAATACGAAAATGTAACGAATAGTGAAGTATTGTGTCCATGCATGACGATATCAAAGTCGCGTACATATACGAAGAGAAGATATGATAAAGACGTAAAAGAGACAGCAACTCAACCACACAACATACCAGAATGTGAACAGTTAGCTCTTGTGTGCATCATTTCCTTGGGATTTGACTTTAAAAGATATTACTACTTTTGCCTGAACATACCGGAATCGTTACTATTTTCTCGGAAAAGTAAGGTATTTATTTCCGGAAACGTAGACTTATAGCGGAAACGTATTCTTTTTCCCGGGAAAGTAATGCCAAATTTTATATGAGCAGTGTATTAGTTTTAATGTCAGTATATAAAGCATTAACTAGTGTTAATGTCTATGGATGTATTAGTTACAGTTGCATACTAATTGAGAGATCGTCCTGTTTGATGTTCTTCGTGTGGAAATTATTCTTGCTTCAGCATGCATCTTTACTTTGTTCCTCTAAAGAGATCCTCATTTACCCTTACATTATAAAAGTTTGTGGACTCGTATGTATTTAGGGAATGGCACTCTCCATGTATCGTACCTTAAAAAAAAAAACTTTCGTATATTTTACGTTTCAGAGTCCAACATGTATGTTGAATTTTACTCAGAAAATAGAAAGTTGATATCAGCGCGGGTTATGCTTAAAGTTAACCTTTTATTCTATATGTCAGATAACCTACTTGTGTTTATGTTGGATTGCTGTCTGATTGACGAATAGCCGTAATTTTATCCCTATATTTTTTTTTTTTTTTTTTTTTTTTTAGGGATGCATCCAATCGCACCTTTTCATTTGAAATATATTTCCGTGGCGTAACCTCAAAAGATTAGTTACTTCAATAAAAAAAAAAATGTAAGCGAAAATGAAACCTCTTCTCGCATGTTGCTCTTTGTGTAATTGTTCTCTTCGACAAAATTAAATATAAAGAAATCACAATTTGGTTCCTAAATAGATATTTTTTAAAACCCGGGGCCTAAAGCTAGGTAAAGCCTATCTCTTGATAAAGTTTCTTAAATTCGACAACTTTTAGATACCAACCGTGCGAGGGCTCAGTCTGTATAGCCAGCCAAGGTCGTTAAAACTTTTATCATCCTTGTAGAGATTTTTTGAAAATACGATGGTTTTTGCCTTTTTCGAAACTAAAACATGATCAAATATAATTGGTGGCCTTCTATTTTCATGTTGTTGTCTCTTTACATATTCCCATTTCCATTCTTAATTTTAGATAAAGTAAAAATTATGATAAACAAATGTATTCTTGTTGTCAGATCAAAATACACTTAACAAGCCAGTGCGATAAAATTCCATTCGCTACTATTACGTAATATATATATCACGATATCTCAGTAGCATGAGTTCGAATCCGGCGAGGAAGAACAAAAATTTGCGAAAGCAAATTTACAGATCTCACATTGTTGGGTTGATGTTTAGACGAGTTGTATATATATATATATATAAGTCCTGTGTCCAAGTGAGAAATAACTACATGTGGTTTGTATATCAGGGAAGAATTGACAACGGGTGGTATGTATGCTAAAATATTTATCGTCTTCCATTATACATGACGTTGTGGATGAAAATTATTGACAAAAGAATAAAGAAAACAGAAAATAACCAGACAAATATATAGAAAAGAAAATGATGAGGTACTAGAATATATGGAATAAAGAATGATCAGCAGAAGGTATAACGGATAGAAAAATTGCCTAAAATGATAGAATACAGAAATAATTAATCCCCATTCAGACCCTCATAATCTGACGATGACATTTAGCTTTAGGGCAATTATGGGCAAACGACCAACAACACAGTGTTTTTAACGAAAGTTTACATACAAGCTAATTTTACAAAATCAACTTGAATATGTAATAAAATTATATCTATATCTTCATGTGTTGAATTTTAAAGATAAATGGGTTTGAAGTTTTCGACATTTACTAAAAATTTCGGTTGATTGCACATTTCTGTCTCCTTAAATTTTGTTTCAAAAGATAAAATATGCGGATTTCGATAAAGAGATAAGGAATATCTTCGTTACAAAATTGGGCTCTACATTTGTGTAACAATCCTTATTAAAAATCCAATTTGTTAAAAGAAATTGATTTTAGAAGAAAAAAACTGCATTTTGTCGTTTATTTATCTAGTTGAAAAAGTCGGTTATTTCTTCATAAAAGTTGGAACGAATAATCTTCATCAGAGACATATAGTAATTGTAATTTGTATGGGGTATTACGTTTCCGCATTTTAGCAAAATTCAGTTCACGTTTCCACATTTTCGTGCATTACTTTTCCGAAATAAATAGATACCACTTTTCCGCATTTTACCTGTATTTCAAATGTAAAAATGGTAATAATGATATATCGGTATAAGACTTTATTATCAAATATGGTCATCTCCTCCCGACACAGAAACCAAAAGAACCACAACTGGGCCGGAATCGTTTCTCCCAGTTCTATGCATGTCACACAATTATATTTATTTTATGGACGTTTTGCAGAAGATCCAAACAACAACTTACATCAAAATTCGGTCTTTATCAGCCATAGCACAGTTCGTAAAAGTGATCGCGAACATGCTGAATTCGTATCCGAACAGTTTGTCAATTATGGTAGAGAATAGAATACGAGGTTAGACTTTATAAAGTCAGTTGGCTACAAGTTTACCACTTTAAACTGTGCTACGTGTACTGTATAATAGTATACTGACGCTTAAAATATATATAAACTTTAAGTGCTGAACATTGACTTTTAATTGATATATGACCATGTGTGATTTTCATCATTTCAAGTTGATACATTAGTAGTTTCATTTTAGTCATAAAGACTTATCCTGCTCGAAGTCCTACTTCCACCAAGTTCGTGAGTAAGGGGGGGTGGGGGTTGGGGGGCATACATTAAAAATTTAAATGCGGAAACGTAAATAACCTTTAATGAAATCAATGTAAAAACAATGCGGAAAAGAGTACTATAAAATGCGGAAACGTAAGAATTTGAATGCGAAACGTAAGAATTCTAATGCGGAAACGTAAAACGCCGAATTGTATTATATGTCTCTGTCATCATACAGTATCATGCCAAACGCCATTTTTAAAAGAGGGGTCCATGTTCTCGTTTTAAGCTAATGGTTAAATCTCGAAAAGCTGCATCTTTTTCCGATATTTCACAGTTTGATGTCGCAAAAATAACATTTTATGGCACAGCATTTAATCAATTAATGTGTCGATAAAAGAACGAATTCTACAATATATAAAATTCTGTCAAAATCATTTCCTGGGTCAATATTATAAAGTTCATCCGAAAAGTGATAAGACTGATAATAACATACTAATTCAATTTCTTCAAATTAGGTTTTAATGCTAAAAGTTTTAGAAGAAAGAGTTAAATGTCTTCTTTAAAATATTTAGATTAATTCTGCGAAAACATCAGAGAGAGATAAAACAAAATGCATGCAACCAATTGAATAAAATGGAGAATGGAAATAGAAAATGTGTCCGACAACAATCCGACCAAAGAGCAGAAAAGGCATATAAGGCACAAATGTGCACCATAATTGAGTTACCTTGTTTTGTAACCCCATTGACATAATGGTTACATTGGTTACAGTGGTTACACTCATACAAACTATCATAGATCCTATTATTCAGAAATTCTTTTGGGGATCATTAATGTACGTCCAGTGGCATATATATTATGCATGTCGGAACAGGAAAATTGACATAAGGTACTATTAGAACCATGTTCACATTATTATATATTAGACATATGTCTCTGATTATACTCAACAATTGTGATGATGACGAATTTCTTAAACTGTTCGAAATAATCTAATCGAAAGATAAATCTGTAATTTTACTTTGTCCATAACTTTGACGAACCAAATTAAAGCGAGTAATACTTTGACCTGTTTTTAAATCAGATTGGTTCTAAATGTTTCTCTCGTATATTCAATATGTATATATGTGTATATATTCTAAATTGTGACTATCTATTATTATTATAGTTCCATAACATTCTTTCAAGACATATAAACCAATGATCGACAAGTGCGTACATTTTGTGAAATCAATTATAATGTGTATGTTTCAAATGTCCATATCTATTGACAACGAGTACATACCCTTGGAAAATATGTAAATAGATTTTATTTTATCAAATCTTTTGGGGAATTATTAAGATTTTCATAAATATCATTCTTAACACCAGAAACGTTATTTATAAACAAGCGTATAAGTAATGACTATAGTATATCACTATCGGACACGCAAGATAAAGATGTATATTACACCTGATATTTTCAAAATGGAAAGTTACGAGTTATCGGCCGTGTACACTGATCAATACCCTCAGAGGTCAAGTGATGCACCAACTTGTAATTGTGTAATAAGAGTTTTAAAGTCCGACAGGAAATCGCTTGAATACCTGGACGTGTCACCTCACAATCCATCTTGGAACAATTTCTTCAGCCATGCTGGTGAACAGATAAGGAAGGTCCGAATTTATTTAAAGAAGTTTACAAAACCGTTTTACATAGAGAAATAATGAAAACTAGACTTTCAAAAACATTTCTACACGGAACACTTATTTATGACTTTGAACTTTGACTTTTAACTAATTTTCATAAATATGACTTTTTCAAAACTTAATAAAAATTAGTTTCAAAACGATTCCTTATTTAAAATTAAAAAATATGTTATTATTTTAATGTGACACGCGCTCTTCTTGTGTAATGTCTAATCATCTTGTTAATTGATCAATAAATCTTTAAGAAATAACTTCAACCTAAAAATAATAATTCTTGTGTTTTCGTAATTAGAAGAGATACAGAGGTATTAATCTTATGCCAGCGTGCATTCCATCTACGTTAGACAAACGCCATACATACACCACCATCCGTTACTTGAACGCCCGATACACGCTTATGTACGCTTCTCGTACGCCCAATGCACGCTTAAAGCTCGTTGTACTCACAATACAGATATGATTGACAAGTTGAATGCATCCAAAATTACTAGCGTGTTGGCAGCGTGCATGATTTTTAACACGCCCGGCGTACGTCGGAGCTAAACGCTGATGTGTGACGCCGGTATTAAAGTCATATGAAACCTCAAATTAAAAAATATGCATATGTTTTTTTATAACAAAATGGATAGTTGTCATTATTAAACTTATGTACAAGTGTTATACAAGTGCTCAATATCCATGCTTCTTTGTTGCTTGATTTGTTTGACAAAAAACATCAGATAATATAATATCTTGTGGAAAAACTACATTTGACGGTACGTTTATTTTTTATTCATAACACTATCCCATCATGGGCTTGGCCCAGTTAAAGGAGCTTAGTGCACAAAGGCGGCCTAGGTGGTGTTTAGAAGCTCTCGTTAATGCAGTCTCCTGATATAAAGGCTCCAAGGCGGCACATTTGTAGAAATACCGTAAGGGCCTCCTTAGTGCACTAAGAATAAGAAAATGTGCACTAAGAACCTGGTGGAATGATACAGCTGTCACAAAGGACATGGCATATAGAAATAGACTTTGTAAAATACATTATTTCAAATTTTATGATAATATCTTTTGTGAGGGGTCTTTGTAATTAGAAAGTTATTTTATGTTTTATCGACACGCGCCTTTATCAGATGAGTGTCACCTGTGTAATCGATAGAAATTCATGTTTGCTCAACCTTGACCGTTTAGAATCCACTTTGTATACTGATTAAACATGTAAAATTGAAGATGAGAAACATATTATATTAGACTGTCCTTTATATGCAGATTTACGTGAACGTTTATTTTATGACGTTAAAAGAAGTAATGGTGATTTTAGTATTTTATCTGATGATGATAAGTTTATACATCTTTTAAAAGTACTGTTTTTGGTGTGGTTGACAAGACCTGCTGTAATATTCTAAGTAGAAGAAATTGTTTTTATATGCTTGATTGATAGTGATGTTTTACAGACCTGAAATATTTTATAGACATGATAAATGCAGTTATATGGTGTTTTGTATTTCTGTCTGTTATATCTTTTACTTCTATGTAATAGCGTATTTTCTACTCTTATTTTTAGCTCACATTGCGTCCGTCGTCGTTTGCTTTTACAAAATCTTCTCCTCTGAAATCACTGGGCCAAATTTCAGTTATAGAACGGTAATTTTGTTCAACCGAAATACTTTTAATGGGTACTCATACTAGATTTACTAAGGATAAGATTATAAGAGTTTTATTTAGAAGCAAGAATGTATGGTTTACATTATTTTTAAATGCATCAGCGTTATATTAATAACATAATTGAATTTTATAATTATATAAAATACACATATGGCGGAGAATGACAATAAAAACAATGACATCCGTAATAAAGGTATATTTCATAGAAGACAATTTAATATGATTATTAATTCTCTTTTGAAAATAATATTTCCTCTTGAAGTCTTTCTATGTCACTTCTATAATCGGGTTTTGAAGAATATGGTTTACTCTCAAATGTCTTTCAAGGTATAATGAAAGTATGAAAACTATAGAGTTGTAAATGTGGAAATGAAATCTCAGAAGCATTTTTTTCTCAATTTCTATCTCAAAACTGGCTTCTTTAAAAAAAACAAGTTTATTAAAGCAATTTCCTTCAAAACAAAATAAAACAAAGGCAAAGTAAACATAAAATTCAATTTTAATTTTCTTTCATCAGCTTGAAATTATAACACCCTAAACCGTTAGGTTTATTCAACAACTATCATTAATCAATTAGTAACGATCAAAAGACGATTGTTATTTGGATATGGTTGATTGAACTTAATGATTGGGAATTTGCAATAAGTTGTTGGTCACGTGCCGAGTGGCACGCGCTGATTAAAAAGTCATTTTACTTCAAAATTACAATATCTTTTGATACCAAACTTTATATTTATGAGTTATATACTCATATCCTCTTATATCCATGTTCTTTGTGGTCTTAAAACATCGTTTTAGTGTCCGTAGTGCACTAAGAAGTCCTTTGCGGTATATCTACACACCGTTTCATTTTAAAGATACTATATGTTTTTCATTGTTTGCACATTGAACACAAACAAATCTAAAATAATAAGGAGATGTGGTATAATCTCTCGTCAAGAGACCAAATAACACAGAAATTAACAACTAAGCGTTTTTGCATTCTACTATACATCTGACGGTGACATTAACTTTAGGGCAATTTAGTGACCAGAGAGAAGAGATATAACCTTATGTAGAAAAATCATTTGAAAGGTAAATATTTTAGGGTCATCCGGAATGATGAAAATACTTTAGATACACAATGTATTTCTTTTTAATTTATGCCATTCAATTTTGATACTGCAAGTTTTAAATCAGTAATATCTTATGATTCATATTAGCGTTAGGCAAACTATAAGCAATGTGTCAGTATTTCAATTGGTTATAAGTTCTAACGAGTGACATTGGCCGATCTGAGCTGTGATACTTCTAATTATTTAGTTTGATTTTTAGATGATCTGTTATAATACTCAAAGTGTTTTGACATTTGAAATAATAATAATTCGAACTTAACTATTCATTTTCTTACTAGCGTCAACAACTGGTAAATGCCAAATGTGTTGGTAATTCGTATACTTGTAAAATTAGAAGATACGGGGATGTCGTGTGACTCGTGTCTGTGGATTGGATATTAGGAAGTGATAATGAAATGATATCCTCAGGCCTAGACCATGTTTAATACACGTGATTTGCGTTATCGTTATATCCGAGACAGTTCATGCGAAAAGGTACAAAAAGTCTCGTTGAATTTTACAGATTACGATATTAAAGTTCGATAAAATATTTTCAAAAAACTATTTCTATCAATGTCAACATTCATAAAATTGTGAATTTATGTAGTAATCGTAGATCACGAAATATAACGACTGAATTATTCGGGTTACACCACCTCTATACTCTGTTATCTAGTTTTTTTTTTTTTTGCCTCGCTTCTTATTAACTTAGTTTCCTCATAATTCTCAAATCTGTAAACCCAATTCATATACTTATAAATGGTGGTCCCATTTACAGCCTCATACATGTAAATGATAATTGAAACAACTTGAAACAAAAAAAAAAACACAAATATTAGTGTATGCATGGGCTTTTAGAGAAATATTAGTCCCCGATTCTGTTAAAATGTAGATCTTAATAAGAATACATTAGTAGTTTATCTATGATTTCACCTTTATTCTTAATAAAATGTCAATTCATTCTTTTCTGGATTTAAGGGAGGGGGAGAGAGAATGATGGGCGGAGTTTTATTTTTTTTTTTTTGACAAATTGCTTATTTCCTTTAAATATAAGGGACGAAAAAATACTTCCTTTCGTTAAAAAAATCTTGTTTCATTGTATTAAAAATAAATAGATTAATTTGTTGCTGAATAATTTCACAAAAAAAGACAATTCGAAAAAAAAAATATGAACATGTTTAACCTCGCCGCATTTTTGCGCCTGTCACAAGTCAGGAGCCTCTGGCCTTTGTTAGTCTTGTATAATTTTAATTTTAGTTTCTTTTATATATTTCGGAGTTGAGTATGACATCCATTATCCCCATTTTCATTCCCAATTTCATTTACAAGAACATTAAATGTGAGTAATCTCTTTGGTATGAAGACATGTTCCATATATTAATACAGCATCAACATTCTCAAAACTAATGTTTAGGCACTTGCTGATTTTCTTTGATATTGCCGAAAATCGGTGAACCGTAAGACACGTGTCAAAGAACATATCTGATTACACTATTATCTTGAAAAAATGAAAAAAATAATTATTTTGCATGAGAAAATAACCCTTTAGATATGTTTGCCATAAAAATACATTGGGACTTATTATTGTTTTTTTTTAATTCAACATCTATAGTTGAAAATCTTAGGTGTACATCGGTTAATTGAATGATAGAATATAAAAAAGAAATGTCCCCCCTTTCGAGATTGGTCATTTCATAAGTGTGTGCTAAATTTTGGAGACCGAGGACTAACAGACTACGAACAGCAAAAGTGGATACAATATTTGATATGCATGAAAGAACGTTGGACACACAATAATTATTTCACTGCAAAATTCCAACTAGCACATGATACCCTATGAATTTATTAACATACTTGAACTCTTCTAAGGAATATAATTCTGGACAAAAACAAAATCAGTATATGTTAAATGGACAAACAAACAACAGCACTCATTGATGGATACACTTGCGGCTTAATTCATTTTAAAGCACAAATTGAATGATTGATTAATGGTTGTTTAACGTCCAGTGGCAAACATTTCATACATGTTCAATGCGAGAAGTCGTTTCAGAAATAAATTATGAAGTATAAGGTATACCAAAATGTTAAAATGTTATCATCGTTTAGCAAAAGGAAATTTTCTTAGCTATTAGAATTGGTGCGTCAATATTTTTCTTACAAACTTATATCTTTTGCTTTAAAATTAACACATACATGGTTCTGATCTTATTAAAACAATGTCACTTAAGTCTCGAGAATTATTCGTATATTTGGGCTTTTAAACTCCGCTGCATTTGTTTGCACTGCCCTAACCTGCTGTTTAGTGGTTGTTGTTTGATTATGTATTTCAAAAGTCGAATATATAGACCGTTAGTTTTCCGTTTGAATGGTTCTACACTTGTCATTTTGGGGCACCTTATAGCTTGCTGCTCGGTGTTAGCCAAGACTTCGTGTTGAAGGCAGATGAGTAAAATTGTATAGTTTTACACGTATGAATTTAGTAATGACTAGCAGAGCACTATCAGACTTAAGACAAACAGTGTTGCTGTATATTTGGTATCCGGTATACGAGTACGGGGCGCATTTAAAACTGTTTAAGCTAAACGAAATTTTAATTTTCCAGGTGAATTAGACCAAAAAAAAAGATATGTTTTAATGTGAATTTTAAAAGTTCGGGACGGAATTGGTTCAATTAAATTTGCTTAACGTACCGTGGCAAATATTATTGCATATTCTCGACGAAATTACATTTTTGATCAGACGATACGTTCATATAGATTAATGTTTGCGTACAATATCCATTGGCATTCATCATGCACGCTCAGTTTGGTACCTTTATTGGCTATTAAATAACTACCAGCTTTCTCGTTTTATTTCAAGCAAAATAATTTTTTTTTATCACAGTCACTTTTTTTATCTCAAGAGCTGGTTATACTTTTCGCTGCATTTTAAAGATCTGGCATCATTAACTATAAAAACTTAGTTTACACATGTATTTGTCATTACTTCCTTTTAATTGTGAATATTTGTAAGAGGTACAATTTTACTTTTCTGACTAAAATTGATAACGCTCGGAACGGTAAAACGATAGATACACGCGGATGCTGTAGCGCTTGAGTGATTTACCTTACAAAAGGCGGACACTTTAAAGTTTAAAAGGACTTAACATCAGTTTGATTCAGTTTAACGGGGCGTGGCTAATTAGTTTGACGCAGTTTAACCACATCTCAAATTAACTTGAATGACCGCAAGGAATCTATTTGACTGGTATTAAAATGATTTGATATGGATTGAAATGCATTAAAATAATTTTAATTTTGTCAATCTTTATTCAATTTTCATTAATCTTTTTAAATGCCGTTAATGCGTTTTTGTCCGTTCAAGCTAAATTCGAGTTACTAGTGAAATAAGTGGACCACGGTAAACAGTCTTTTCTTGGAATATGTTTGCTTCCAAAATAGTGTTTGAAAGTATTAATTGGTTAATAGTCCTTTTACGGGAAAAAGTAAAATAACAAAAATACTCAGAGGAAAATTTACAACGGAAAATCTCTCATCAAATGGCAAAATCAAAAGCTCAAACACATCAAACGAATGGATAACAACTGTCATATTTCTGACATGGTACAGATATTTTTCTTATGTAGAAATTGGTGGATTAAACCTGGTTTTATAGCTAGCTAAACCTCTCACTAAGTGCTTGCTTCCAGTAAATAGTTGATACCTAGTAAATAGTTTTGAAACTATTAACTGGTTAATATGTCGTAAAACTACTAGTAGTAAATGTAATCCTCTTTAAACTTATGGAACAAAGAATATACACTGAGGTATGATATTATTAATTACTTATACAAATGTAATGTATCTATCGAAACAAGTTTAAACTTGATTAAAACCTGCACATAGAAGTTCGTGAATATAAAAGACGGTTTTAAGGAACTTAGATAGGCTTGCACAAGCACTGAACAACTGAACTGTCTACAACTTTTAAACTAATATGGAGGACAGTTCTAAAACGCGTGTAATTTATCTATTTGCTAAACAAATCTGCGTCTTTAGTTGATAGAAGTTCTCGTAATATGTTGATATACCGTTCATAAAATTGCTGTTTAACTTCATTATTTCTTTTTATTTCAACAGGTTCCTAAAAGTAACTTTTCTCTTTGCTTAGTTCTAGTCGATGATTCTTACTCTGAATTAAATGAATCAAATTTCCCCATTAACAGTTCTGGATTGAAACACGTTTTCTTATACCATAATAGAAACCTTGTTAAAGATAACCATACAGATTGCAAATTCTATTCAAGACGTGTTACATTTGGTGAGTATTGTCTTCAATTTTAAGCTTTACTGTGATGCAAAAATAAAGTTGAGTTACCTATAATAAACATCGCAAACGTGTTTCTCGGCCTCGGTCTGAATAATTATCTTTCATAAGAATGTCTATTATTGACCTTTTTTTATATAATTACGGATACATAAGAAAGATATATCATCACCGCCGTAGTATTATTACATACAAATAAAAATATGTTTGGTTAAGAACTAATTATAAACATGCAGTAAAAACACAATTTAAATGTCATCGGTTTGTACTATTAACTGCCTTGTATCTAAATATAACATTTACCGGGAACATCCATCGGTTTGTACTATTAACTGCCTTGTATCTAAATATAACATTTACCGGGAACATCCATCGGTTTGTACTATTAACTGCCTTGTATCTAAATATAACATTTACCGGGAACATCCATCTGATGGCCCCTATTCTAAATCGAAAAGAGAGAATATTTACGTAATTTGAATTTTTTTAACAGTACGGATAAGAACTAATCACAGCTGCAATTGAACTGTTAACTCTTGAACATTTGTATTGATATGTTTAAATTTTAATCTGTCGACATACAGATTGTTACGTTTTTTAAAATACTTACGATAAAAGAATTAGGAGATAACAGTATTGTATTTTAAGCTCCGACGGCATCAATTGGTGATTTGATGGTCGCAAATTAAGTTTACTGGCGACGCGTTGGTGAATCCAGTAAACGGGTATTTGCGACCATCAAATCACCAAGTGATGCCGTCGGAGCTTAACATACAATATTGCTATCTCCATTCTAATGCAACTCAGAGAAATCAATGTCAAATCATACATTTAAAATCTGTCATACGTCGTCTGCGCATGTGCGTATGTTTTCATAGCATCAATTGTGAATTGATGCCATGAAAATTGGTGACGTTATCCAATCAAAATGAACGTTACAAAACATGTTGCATTAGAATTATCATTTATGCGGCGGTATTTTTTGTCAGTCTGAAAATTCGTTCGCGTCATGCAAAATGACAAAAAAAAATAAGAACTTAATATCAAATTCTGTGACAGAAACTCTCCCTCAAAATATGTATTCCTTTTCTCGGATCAAAACATTCGTTTCGAGAAAGATATGAATCAGATTCTTGTTTTGAAAAATAAACATTCACACCACATTTTCCTATATCTAATTATCCCCCATAATAGTTACATGGTCATTTTCCTATACATTTTGCCCTAAAAGGTGACTGGAAAATAGAAATATGGTCATCCTTTTTAACTTCCAGCCATCAGTAAATCCCTTGTCGAATGGGGCGTCCTATTGGTTGTGTGGATGTACAAGTACACTGTCACGTCCGATCAGAATAGGGACGTTAATTAAATTCGATATTTCGCGTAAAAAGATTGCCACGTTCTCTACACGTCAAGAACTATTGCTAAAACTCTGTTCATTCCATAGATGATCTGTAGCAAGACAACCTTTCTGTCCTTATCCAATATACCCTGATCACACTAGAACACGAATTTTGATCTGAAACTGTCATTTTGATCGGAACAGCTCTTAAAAGACAGAACAATTAATTCTATGCAACTTTCAGTCTTTCAATTTTCAGATCGATCCTCTACGGTTAATTCAGTACTGTTCAGACCATTCGTTTGCAGTCAACTAAGATCCGTTCAGTCTTTGTTCAGACTTATCAGTAGTTGTTATTTACCTGTTTGCTTCAACATCATACTGAATTGCCAGACAAACTACTTAGCAGTACGGAATTTACAGCAAACGAACTGTTTGAACAGCACTTAATTTACCGCAGTGGATAAGCGTGAAATTTGACTGAAAAACTGCACGTTACTGAATTATTGATTTCAAAATTGGTTTCACAGTGGCATTTCAAATTTTAACGATTTTCATAATAAATGGCATATATTATTGGCCCTATTTATTGATATTTTGTTCTCGTCATGAACATGCACGAAATGATTGCCACTTTCAGTTAAGCAAATAACAATTAATTAATCAATTTATCCGATCACTGTATTTAATTTATTATTGGAAATAATTATTCAGAACAAAGCAATGTGAAGTTTACACAAGCAGCCTTCAAGAATCCATTTCAGTACTTAGATCGTGACGAAACAGCTGATGATGTTAAGCAATATGCACTTTATTTAACACGTTCGAGTTCAATAAATCCAGGCTTTCGTGTAAGTAAATAGTCTAGAGAAGCGAAAAGCAATTTTTATTTAGAATGTACTATTATATTATGTATTTATGTATTTCTTTGTGCTGAGTGTTCTCGCGTTTGTTTGTACTGTATTCCTGTCACCTAGTGTTGTCATTTTAGCGGTAACTTTAACATTGCCATTTTAGCGGGAGGTTTGGCTAGCCATAAAACAAGTTTAAACACACCATATTTTCTTAAAATGTCCTGTACCAAGTCAGGAATATGGCAGTTGTTATCATTAGTCCGTTTCTACGTATATTGGCGTTTGTTTTGTTGCAATTCAGTGTGTTTGTTGTTTCGTTGTTTTCCCTTAAAGTTGATGTGTTTCCCCGGTTTTAGAATGTAATCCGCATTTGTTTGCCCTTAATAGATTTATGACTATTGAACAGCGGTATACTGCTGTTGCATATATTTGGACCATTTAAAGAATTTTGTAGATATTCAATTTATCATGAAATTCGTTTATGAAAGTATCAGCCGTAATCAGGTAATTACTAGATATGATTATATTTCGTGTAGTATTTTTTTTTTTTTTTTTTTTCTCTATGTTCAATGGGAATTTAATATCAATATGGAGTTCACATTTTGATCGAACATGTGAAATCAAATATAAGTTCGTAGGGTGATATTACAACATCTATTTAGAAGGTGCTTATCCTTGTTGCATAGGTAATTCATATAAACAATATATCAAATAGTAACGTGAAGCATTGATACTGACATTTGAAAACAACTACAGGTTGTTTGTAATGACTGTAACCATTTGAATTGGATTAGGATCAATGTACCGATTGTTAATGCCCAATCTAATCGATTGTTTGAATATTTTTTATTGGGAATTGTACATATTGTTGAGTTCATAAATTGCTATGTTTAGAGGTATGTGTAGTCACAAGTACATATAATTATTATAAAGCAACATTCGAACAGTAGTCAAACAAAGTGATGCTGAGTTTGTATTTGTGTCTGTAGTTTTCAATACCGTATTAAACAGACTTCTGATTCATTTGGCAGTATCAATGTTCATGGTTTGAGAAACAAATATTTCAGGGTATTTAAATTCATAGTGTTTTTACAAAGTAATGGAATTGTTATGTGCAGATATCTGACTTCTTGTTTTCCCTACTAAAGACATCAACAAAAAATAGTATCACATGAACATTAAGGAGTTCACAAGTGCATGTCCACAGGATACGAACTTCATTATCATTGATGTGCTTCTTCTACCAAAACTGCTCGAACAGAGTTATTCGACCGGACGACAGAAATTGAATCTTTATAAGTGGTACAGTCATCATCATCATCATCATCATAACTTATCGACTGACCGATAAAATGGTTATGTGTGTTTCAGCCTTGATCTTTAAGTCAAATTTCATGCATTCAGACGAAACCATTGATGATTTGAACATTTACAAAGAACATAACGTTTAACAAATTTCATATATTATCACAAGTAACAAGTCATTTCTATGTCTAAACGGGTTTAAGTTAAAAATATTTCAGACAACACTACGATCAGCTGTTTGGGCTTCGTATACAGCGGAACAGTACTGGAGATCAAAGGATGTTACATATGTGTCTCTGAGATTTATTGCATCAAAGGCTGGCTTTACAAGGGTCTATCCATCAGTTTCCATAGCAAAGTCCTACGATTTTCAGAAAAGAACATGGTATCAAATTATTGAACAATAGATTACGTAGAACTTCGTATATTAATTTAACTTAAGTACACAACAAAAACTCCACCTCCAGTATACATGTTTATAACAGAAAAAAAGATATATCCCACAATCATATAATTTTTGTTTTGCAAAGTTCAATATGTAAAGTTTAAAGGATTATTAGTTCAGTCAAAAGGAGGGGGGAATAAACGAAGAGTTATTTCATAATTTAGTTAGTCGTCAATTAAGAGCTGCACTTAGTGATCAGTTTTCAATTTTACTATTTTATATAGATATTAACTCCAATTCATTTTCCTTAAAGTCCAAGAACCACTTGTAAGTTTGCGTATATACGATTTTAGTCTTAAGAAAGTTCTACTATATAAATTTGTATTGCCAATCATAGATCCTGAAAAAAACTTACATAAAATAGGCTCTTCGAAGGGGTGAGGATATAAATGGTAAATCTTTTTTTTTCTGTTTAGCAATGACGGGAAAATGTTATGATGCTTAACGCTGCCAGAAAACAAAATGACAGTTACATTTCATTGTTCTTTAAGGTACTGGATATAAGCTTATTATGATAAATATCTCTGTTGACGAACACAAATGCACTCAATGGCCTCAAAAGGCATCTATTATGAACTCTGAAAGTTTGCTTCTCGAAATATTTTTAAAAATCCCCAATTGACAAATTTGCTAAAAAAAAAAAAAAGACCATAACAAACTCTGTTCGTAGTTGTAGAAAAGCATATAACTGTTTGATTTTATTGTCGAAAAACTTCGGAATACACTTTCCAGCTAATGTATAACTAATGTAATCAGACTTTAAAGTGAAAAACAAAAACGGATATTTTTAAAAACACTTATCTTTCGGTTGTTAACAATTTTCCTCTTTCTATATTATTTACAATTGAATGCTTTAATAAGAAGGTTGACATGTACATTGATATCCCTTATCCATTTCGTTGCTCCACTTACCAAAATTTTTGTCATGATCCGAACAAAATTGAAGTGGTCCAAATATTCAGACAAAAAAAAAGGAAATATCCTGTAACCGTGATATTTTCTAATTTGCAAATTGTGGAGGATCATTTGTTACCATCTATAGCTGTCGACTACGCTGCGTATCTTAAAGTAACATATATATCAGTAGAAATAAAACGGATAGAAACATCAGCTATTCAGACATTTTACAGATAACTTCTGTTTTGAATAAAACCCAACACCAAACGCACAATTCCTCTACATAAACAACATCTGTGGCGCTTGAATCAAAGCAGTTGATATATCTCACGAAGAATGTTGTTTTATAAAGCATTCAACGAAAAGGCAGTTGATGATTAACCGCCAGTGAATATGGTACAGAATCAAAAAATTTATATTGAGTCTGTAGCCTCTTATATAGCATGAGGAGACGTGGTATGATTGCCAAGGAGACGTCTATCCTACCTACTCAAAATAAAAGCAAATAAAAGCTTTTAATTGCTGTTCAAAATCTAGATTGGCACAACTAGGCTGGAAACTACGTGCAAATAGTGAATTTAATTGTATTCCATTTTTAAAGCGGCCGAAAGCAGTCGTTCTGCCTAGTTCGGAAAATGATCGTTTTTCGTTATATGTTATTTGCTTAAATCAGGCATATTGTGTTGCCTTAGTTTTATTGCTACACGAAAGTGCTGTTGTTTTCATCCTTTGATCTATTTGATCTTTTGATACTTGCCACATCGCCAATCATAGCAGATGGCGTTAATGATGCCAAACAGATCGACAGCCTAGGCTATCTAAACCAGATTTATGCCATCTAGTAGCAGTTGTATTCAACCCAAAACCAGTAAGGGATCATGTTCAAAATGTTATCGTTTCAAACGGCCTTCAGTATTATATTCTTGTTAATGCCAATGCAGTTAACATGTATGTCAAGCTAACAGTAAAACAGTTTCACTGCAAAATAAAAACATTATTGCCGACCCATTTAAAACTTGATAGAAGAACGTCAAATGTCATAACAAATCCTGAAAGGTTTACGGTAATAGAAATATGATCATCTTGACGTTGAGATCTGAACAGGAAGACACCGTGTCTTGATGGAAAGGAAGTGTACAATAAGATCCCCGTGTTTGACAAGCGTTCCTGTGACTTTAAAACAAAACGGAAAATTATTCTTGAAGCTGTTAATTTCACTTGGTGACCTATTTAAATGTATTTTACTTGTTCTCAACATTATTTTCAAGTTGATATCAAAATTTCAAGTCCTACAATTTTGTTGACTCTTATTTTACAATACCTTTGTTAGTCTTGTATGTTTTTAATTTTAGTTCATGTATATGTTTTGGAGTTAAGTGACTGAACTAGAACACATTTTTGTTTAGGGTCCAGCTGAAGCCCGCCTCCGGTGTGGGATTTTCTCGCTGTGATGAAGACCCTTTGGTGGCCTTTGGCTGTTTTCTGTCCTTTAGTCGGGTTGTTGTCTCTTTGACACATTCCACATTTCAATTTTCAATTCTACTTTTATCATTTAGCAGAAATATTCGCCTGAGTCTATATTAAATATACTTCACATGAATGTTAGCAACAATCAATCAACTATCTTCAACTTCAAAATTAAATCCAATTTTCCTGTGTTAAACTGTATCTCTTGTATCGTTTATCTCAAGTTCAATGGGAAAGATGCGTTCAACATATTCACACAATTTCGAATTGTTTACTGTCAGAACATATTGTATGTAGAGGAGAGTGTGGTTAAATGTCACTAGATTGTAAACTGTTGGAAAAGCATTCATATGTAAAAGAATTTAAACACAAAACAGAATAAAATGTAACATACCACTCTCTTGGAACCCTTGCAATTTGTTTTTCTATAAAATAAACATAAAAGAAAAGCCGATAACATTTAATAGCGCTTTTCCGTATTTGAAATATAAATTGTATCGTTTCTGTCATGTAATTTGCAGACTTTAATGTCAAAACATATCGAAACATAAGTATGGTTTAAATGAAAACAAATACAAAACTTATCAACCTTCAGCATCTTACTCATCTAGGTATAACAAAGACGATACTTAGAGGGTAATCAACAACTAGTTAGAAAAATCACCATGACCCAAGGTAATACAAATCATATCCCGATCAAAATTGCAACAAATATATTGAATTTTGCGAAACATACATTGTTGTTGAACTATTTTTCCTTACTTTTAAAGATGTATTATTATCGACGATAGTGGATTCATTGTAATGCATCCAAAATAAAAACATAACAGAAGATTCACAATTCCAGGAACCTAAACATATAACTATAGAGGTTTGTCAAGTAATTTATTGTGTGTGATCATAATTTGTATTGTTATATTAAGTAGCAAGCGTATGGGAAAAATAATACAACTAAAACTCGTTACGAAAAGCCATGATACAAAAAAAAAAAATAAAAATAAAGATAAAAAGTTAGCATACGTCACTTACATAAAATATCTCAAAAGTATTTAAAGTTACCCATTTGATCATCCACGAGTATCAAAACTTTATGTCAATCTATATTAATTATTATTTAAATTAAAATGTATATTACATAGACTACCCAAAATAACCAATTCTTACAAGAATAAAACGACTATTAAAAGAGAGGTAGGAAATACCCAAGGATTGTTCACACTCATAAGACGAAAACGAATTTTTAATGCGATGGCAAAAATCAGAAAAGAACTTAAAGACAAACAACAGTCACAACATAGAAAACAGAAATACTGAGAAACACAAACCATGTTGGTTTTGTCAGGTACTCAGAATGGTAAGTAGATCCCGCTCCACATGTGACACTCGTCGTGTTACTCTTATAAAATGCGACGTTGATTTATGTCAAGTAATAAGGTATCACACATCAAAACAATAAATAACAACTGCAACTACTGACGTTCGTAAAGTCGGGAAAATGTTCATTAAGTTAGATTTTGTTTCTAATTGTCTTTTTTCAATGCCTATCAAATAAAACATTTAACTTAACACTTAATATTAAGCAAAACGAAACATGTTTGTCCAAAATTTACTAAACTCTATAACATCTGCAGATGACAAGAATACAGACAACTAAATGTACTGTGGATTCATTTATTTTCGTGGATACCAATTTTTGAGGATTGAGGAAATCTTGCATTTATATTATATATAATAACATATATATTGTTATGCCTTAAATTGTAAAAAGTTCAAAGTAATCAATTTCCAATACTAAAAAATCATGCAATTTGTGCTACTAAATCTGTATTTTTACTGACGAAATACAATTGTAGTCTTAGCTATCTGATTTTAACTTTTAAGTACTGTAAATTCATAAATTATTGCGTGCATTTATGATTATGATTTTTGAGAATGTATAAAAATGCGAGATTAGTTATTGCGATTTCGGGAAAATCTGCATTCATTTATATGTATCAGATATCAGAAAGCAAGTTCTGATAATTGCCATATACTACCAGTCGCATTATTCGCATTGAAAAAACCTCACAGTAATTTCTGAATTTACAGTAGCTTTTAAATGAAGTTATTTAGATTGCGAGTTGGATAACTATTGGCCAAAA
>JAASAO010000675.1:0-55635 GCA_017311375.1 Mytilus coruscus | reverse complement strand
GCCGGCAATATGGCATATATATTTGCTATTTTGCCGGTGCCGGCAAAAACGCCACTGCCAAAAAAAAAATATCTATATAAATCCTCATTTTTTTTGTAGATCTTTTTTTTTATAGTAATGATATTTATATATATTTTTACATGGTATTCAATTCTTCTGTGAGGATATCACTTAAATGTGCTTATGCGTTACATTGTCGATCTTCATTGTAGCAGACGTTCTACCATTCTGACAGCTGTATTCATAATAGGGAAATTCCTATAGAACTTCCGGAATCTCCTGCGCGACTGACTGCGCAGTAATTAGTTAAAAAAAGTACTAAAATGGAGTCGGCCTCCACCTGTCTATGTATAGAACAAGGTGATTATACATAGCGGGATCCCAGTCTAGAGAAAAGTAAGCAATTAGGGTAGAAATAGGATAGAGAGGAAAATCTACAGGTAAAGTAAATACCATATTGAAGATTTATTATTAATTGTGGGATACCCATTTCGTTGATATTTGGGTAAAGTTGATCGACGATTTTTTAGTCTAAATACTATCCAGTAGACTGACTGACCTGAAATAATTTCTAACGAAATCATTATATAAAGTCTGTATCGACCAATGTTCAGCACTTCGGTTTGTAAAGGTTAGTAAAATCATTTTATTTTAATTTTACGAACATAAACTTTGTTACTTTGCAATGATATCTTATGGTTACTTCAAAAATAGAATGATCATTTAGAGCATGTGTATATTTAAAATTTGTACTTGACATTTCTGAAATATGCTTTATTTATCATGAATACTTCATGTTTCAATAAAGCCATATTCTAAAGATATCAAATTGATATATTTCTCTTTGATGCATAATATTCAGCTACTTGAAAATTTCAAAATTTGTCTTCAGGCTTTTATCATCTGATCTTAAAAGTACACGTATTGTTATTTTAAATCAAAGACTTACAATACTTGTCTCAATTTTTTTATTATTTAAGGTATTATTACTTGATTTATTTTAAATGACCGGGCGGGTCTTAACCGGTGCGCCAATCATAGATCAATCCATCTATAGACAGGTGTTTTGGTATAAACTCTTCAATGAAGTGTACAGTTATGGTAATTGATCTAGTTAAAATGTGTCAACACTGTGCGCAAAGTAAATGGTGAAACACAACCGTTGATTTTCTTTATAACAGAGCTTAAAATTGTCACATTTTGGAAATATGAAAGTATAACGCTAGTTGCAAAACATGCATATGCATATGTCGTTATTCTAAAACAAAACAAAAACAAAAAAACAAAAAAGATATATATTTAATAAAAATAATTTGTTAAGTTACAGATATTTTTGAAGAATTGTCTCAGTATGGGAAAGATTCTGAAGCAATTTTCATACATGTAAATTGTTTAACTTTAATTTCATAAAGTCCTAAACAATTAATTAAATAAAATAATAGTAAAATAAAAGAATCAAAAGTTCATATTCTGATACTTTTGAAATTTTAAATTCAGTGTAACTCTATTTCTGCATGAGTCAAATGAAATAGTTTAACACTCTCTTTGACAGTTTTCCATCAACTAATGATGTTTGGTGTGACTAAAGAAGATAGAGCAGCCGGGATGAGCAACCTTCAGAGAGAAAGAAAGTACAAACTACAGAGAATAACCAATAGACAAGAACCTGGAGTAAATATAGTAAGAGAAACTGATGAACGTTTTGGGAATCAAGATATAGATGTTAGAACATATTCTTCCTCGTCAAATAATGATGAGGAGGAGTTGGAGGATGATGAGGATGAGGAGGAAACAACTTTACGAACTGATGATGAAAATTTAGTAGCAAGAGAAATGGATGAATGTATTGATGGCGAAGACAGGGATGTCGAAATAAAATCTACACAAAAATGAGACGTAAGCGTACTAGGGTTTTCGACATTAGTGATAGTGAAAGTGAAAATGATATTTCAAATAACAAAAGAAACAAAGATCGAAATATTGAATATTCTTCAGGTAAATATAATACTAGAGATAGTGAAAATTCAGAAGATTCTTCGTTTGGCAATCATGAAATGGATGTGAGAACATCTTCTTCTTTGTCATCATCATCATCATCATCATCATCATCATCATCATCATCATCATCATCATCATCATCAGCAGCAGCAGCAGCAGCAGCAGCAGAAGAAGAAGAAGAAGAAGAAGAAGAAGAAGAAAAGGAGAATCTACTTTACAAACTGATGATGTAAATTCTGACGAAAAGGAAAATGAAAAGAACTCAAAGGGAGATGTCAATTTTAGATTAAATGTACATAAGGTCAACGGGCTTGCTAATGTAAAGTCAAAAGAACAGTTACTGAAGAAACTTGTCGAAGCTGTAACTGAAAGGAAATGTGTCACCCATGAAGCAATAGAAAAAATAAGTGTCAACCTTTTTAATTACTTATTTCTACTACAAAACTGAGAGGGATAAAATTATACAGCAGATTCAATCAATAAAGATCGCAAATTGAAAGACCGTCGAGCGTTTATGCCTGGTTCCCGGAAACCCGGAAATATTCTAACTTATTATAGGTTTAAGACTTGCCTGGAAAATAAAACATTTCCAGAAGTGTATTTTCTATGTAATGGCGATGGATATCACGCCATTCTTCATTTATGTGACACTACATTTAGGGCCAAAATAGCGAAGAAATTTATAGATGGCAACAAAATTAAAGAAATCGAGACTACTAACATTGCTGGACCTGATGTTACTACGCAAATTACATATAAAAGCAATTTCAACATCGAATGTCATTCCGAATCATTTCTGGAAAAAGTTGTGAATTCTCTGGCAGGCTATATAAAGACAGAAACAGATCTTCATAAACTAATACAGTCAAGAGATGGACAAGACGTGTTAATGAAAATAGGCTTGAATTTTGTCAGAGTGTGTAAACAAATGACATACGGTACTTATGCAAAATGCTTGATATATTTTCTAGGCAAATAGAGTTAGATTCAAATGAGAACCATGCATATTTTTGGAAGCTTTAGACTATGTACAACGTGTATCCAAACAAACAGAAACCGGGAAATTAAACAAACGCTTCGATAAGGAAATTGTAAATATGATAGCAGAAAAAACGTTGTCTGACCGATATTATTTAAGTCATCGATTTGCAAGAGATTGGGAAATAGCCTCTAAGGTTACTTTAAATGAACAATTTTATGATAGTTCTGTAAAGGATGATCCGAGGATTGTGAAGAAATGTTTGAAATAATGTCATGGAACAGTGCACCGACTCTTCAGATGGTAACTCAAGCTCTTTACCGACACTTTCCAGATACATGTATCAGTAAATTAACAGAAGCTTTGCGTCTTGAAAGAATAAAGCTGAAATTCTTTAGTCAAAATTGGCGGAAACAGGAACATAAGTTGCAGGATTTTGTACATGGTTATATTGCTGATAAAATGAAAATACTATAAAATTGCTCAAAATGGTTTTTCCTATCAGGAAGTATAGTCAAATTATAGACAAGAATTTTCAAAGATTCTTAAAATTTCATCCCTAATGGAATTTAATATCAACAATCAGTACAAAGGATCAGAAATTCTGGTATTTCCATGGTGTTTGTCAAATGAAATTGCCCACTTTGAACTAACTGATATGGCAACTTTATTGGCCATAAATGAAGAAAGCGCCAAAAAATTGCCGACATTCTTTGTTGTTCTTTTACAGCTGTTGACAATAATTGTTTTCAACTGACTCAAGGCAGTTGTCTCTTGCCTATTCATCACCTTTTCATGAAAAACTAAGCAGAGAGATGAAAATGTCCTAGGAAAAGAAAACGAAAACAATGCCTACACCGGAAGAAGCTGAATCTACTGCAATTTCCAATATTCTTTATCAGCTGTATAACCAAGAAGAGATACCTGGAAATTTAAAAACATTCTAACAGAAAAAATCATATGTTGTCAACGTGTGGATGGACTGGAAGAATCTTTCAATATCATAAATCCAGTCATCACAAAGGAAATGTTACTGATGATTAAAATTTGGACCCAAACTTGAGAGTAGGAAAGTTACTGAATTTCTTACGAAGTAGATGTTATTTGAGAGAGGAGGAATACAATGAACTATACCTTTATTGTGAACAGTTCTCTAAACTTGGATTGACATATATACCTGGAGATAGAATACTATGTAATGATATAAAACTATTTGATGTTTTAGCTTTTGATGAAATGAATTCACAGACTTTTCTGTTTCATGTCAAAAAAGATCTTGAACACCAGACTAGGGAGGCATGTTCACAGATACGAAATGCAGCTGAATTGTTATGGCATGATTTTATAAGGAACCAGGATAATTACGTGCAGTTATTCTGGGAAAAGGCTTCCACTTCACCAACTAGCGGCAACCCATCTTTGATATTTTTAAAAGAAAAATGGACAAAATTGGCAAAGATAAATATATGCGAATGTTTTCCGAAGATGTAAAATTATTTTTGTGTTTGCGTTCATGACACTTAGAGGAAAAAATAAGAAAGAGATGACTGTCAGAAAGGCAATGACAAAAAGATTTCATCGATAATGACTTTCCAGCGGGTGTTTTCCAATATTTAAAGGAAAAAATATATTGGAAGATAATGGTTGTATATCTGAAAGTTTTATTAGAATGACATCGCAACAGTTTGAACATTTTGACATGAACACACTAAATGTTAAAGAAGAAACAGCTCAACAGCTTTTCAGTTTCTTGTTAGAACAAACTACACACAACTTATCAAGTACTACAAAACTAGAGCTTCTAACACTTGATTGTAACTTTTCACGATATCAGATGGGAGGTACGAGACATTTTGATCTTAAGATAATGCAAATACCATCAAAATAGAAAAAAACAGTCAGGGACTGCATGTGACATTAATATATCAAAGTGTACTAACTTTTCCTTACAATATCCTCTTCGTGTGAAATGTGTAAGGCATATGTTGTTAACTGACAAAATTAAACGCTATGTGAAACTCAAACAGGATGTGAATCCTGCGTAACACATCGTCGGTGATTGTTTTATTTATTTGCTCCAAACTGATAAAAAACTTTTACAGTAGATTTTAATTACTGAAGATAATAAAAAATCGACTGTATCATCAAGATTTCAAATTTTAGTTCCACACCCATGCCTATCAATTGTTTTGTTTCCATTAAACCAAATGTTATAATAAATGAAGCTGATGTGGTACGAATTCAATACATCCTGGTACAACACAAAGATTTTAACATACATTAAAGAGGGACGAAAGATACCAGAGGGACAGTCAAACTCATAGATCGAAAACAAACTGACAACGCCATGGCCAAAAATAAAAGACAAACAGACAAATAATAATAGTACAGATGACACAACATAGAAAACTAAAGACTAAACAACACGAACCCCACCAAAAACTGGGGATGATCTCAGGTGCTCCGGAAGGGTAAGCAGATCCTGCTCCACATGTGGCACCCGTCGTGTTGCTTATGTTATTACAAATCCGGTAAATAGTCTAATTCGGTAAGTCACATTCGTGAAAAGGGAAGGTATTGTAGTTACGACATAAGGAACATATCCGATATCATCTGTGAAACGGTTATTCCATAACGGTCAACCAATTAAGTTTGCTCTATTATGTTTTGAGTTATACTTTCAGCATTCCAAAAATTAGTGTGTGCAGTCTTCATGTGGAAATTTGATAATAAAATATTACGTACAGGATTTGCGTGGTTGGATGTTAATTAAAATGAACGTAAAAGCAAAACAAAATTGTCATCCTCAATAACAATATCAAAGTGAAAACAATAATAAACAAGTCTCATTTAGTGTCTGCCCGAAACTATTAGCCTGGTGAACATTTCATCTATAAGACAATGCATTTCTGAAAATTTAACTTAGAAGATAACTGTATTGTATTTTAAGCAACCTACGCAGAACGTAGGGTTTACTATGCAAATTGAATTTATCTAGCGACGCGTAGCGGTTGCTGTCTTTCATACTATTTTTTTAATTTTTGTTTTATCATAGATTAGACTATTGTTTTGTTTTTTCGTTTGAAATGTTTCACATTTTGTAATGTCGGGGTATCGCAAGCCGTTCTCCTCAAAACTATGTAAACTCTTTTTCCGAGAAAAAAAATACACACTGAGAATTAAATAAAACCACACTAAGATTTAAAACCTCAAATAACACACTGAAATTTAAAAATGAAAAACACACACTGAGAATTTAAAATTACACACTGAGATTTGAAAAAGACACATTGAAATAACTTGACAAACACATACTGAGAATTGTTAATTACACACTGAGATTTCAAAAATACACACTGAGATTAATATGCACATTACTAATGAATATTCATGAGATGAATAAATCAACAGATTAATATCTTGGGCTCCCGAACTCTCGTCATTGTAATGAAATGCGGTTCCTTCAACCAACATTCGTAATAAATTTCAAGACTTAACATTGTTTTTTGCTAACTCATATTCATAAGTTTGTTGCCTATAATTCAGATTATTACTAACAGTGTATCGGGATTTTTGCTTAAAACTGAGCATGGGTCCCTTTTCAAAAGTCTTTCAACTGTTACCCTTATTTCGCAAGGTAATCTTTAATATTTTTGTTACGTTAATATGCTATAATAGGCACTTGGGTAAAAATTTCACTACGCTGTTTGTCTTTTGCAGATTGTTCCAATGTTTTCTTATAATCTTAATAAAGTTTTCACCATTTGGTTATATTTTGTAATGAGAGTAAGCGGGTATTTTTCTTGTTCTTTAATAACGTAGTTTTTCTATACGTTGTATTTCTAATGTTCTTTATAAAACATTTCGCGCCAAATTGAAGGACTAACGAGTTCTGTCCCTAGTTGTTTTAAGCATGTAATAGATTCAGATTAAGTATGCTAATTAGATATGTGCCCATAAAAGTGCGCACAAATCTCAGTGTGTAATTAAATTCTCAGTGTGTAATTTCAAATTCTGAGTGTGTGTTTGTCAGTTTATTTATCTCAGTGTCTCTTTTGAAATCTCAGTGTGTAATTTTCTCAGTGTGTGTTTTCATTTTTGTAATCTCAGTGCGTCGTTATGAAATCTCAGTGTGTAATTTTTCATTCTCAGTGTGTGTTTTCATTTTTGTAATCTCAGTGCGTCGTTATGAAATCTCAGTGTGTGTTTTAGGTTTTTAATCTCAGTATTGTTTTTTTTTTAATTCTCAATGTGCAAACTTTTCGAAAAATGGTTTAAACATAGTTTTGACGAGAACGGTTTGCCATATCGGGCCTCTCATAGCTGACTATACGGTATGAGTTTTGTTCATTTATGAAGGCCGTACGATGGCCTATATTTGCTTAATTATCATAATAATTTAAAACAAAGTGACACAAAACTAACAACAAACGATCCTACGGAGGTCTGTTAGTTTCAAGGTGTAGTTTCATTAACGACTCAGCTACATGTAACTGTCTAGCGCGACTCAGTAACTCGTTATCACTACTTAGAAACTCGTTAACACGATTTAGATAACTCGTTATCACAACTTAGTAGCTCATTACTGCGATCTTGTAACTGGTTATAACGAGTACTAGTATTAAACTACAGCCTGGCACTTACCGACTTCTGTACAATACAGGTAGCCTGATTTGATTACAGACATACATGCAGATGGGATCAAACCAGTTTAATATGCACAAAATCCTTCCCTTTGTGTAACTAGACGTTATATCTTAAAAGTAAAAACACACAATGATAAAACCTGCACAGTATAGCTACCACCAGATTGACCACTAACTCGAAGAAAGAAAAATAAAGATACAAAGTTGAAAAGCAGGTTCAAAATGTGGGAACCGCTTCACTGGTGACGTTGTAGCGTGATTGCCTCGAGAGCAGAGCGAGGCCAGGAGATCATGGGTTAGATTCTAGGTCAAACCGATACTTAAAATTGGTATTTGTGACTTCTCCGGTTAGAGGTGTTGTCTCAGACTGAGAATAATGTGGACTGTTAGCTTGACCCTTATTTCTAGCGAGGCAAACGAGATCGAGGCCCAGCTTATCGCTTGCAAGGGAGTGTATGGTTCAAAGGCGAAACTAGCGAAAACTGCGAACGAACGTGCCTGCGTATTTATACATCCTACACAGCTAAACAGATGCCCCTCTTAAGTGTGGGTTTTTTTGCCGGAGGTAAAAGTCCAGGGATAACAGATTTCTATACCGAAGTCAACCTTTGGATATTATTCAGAACGAGAACAAATCAATAAATTTAATAGGTACAGAAGTGGCAGTGTTAGTTCTGCCAAATAGGATGATCGGGATGAAGGATGAAGGATGGAAGATTTAGACTTTCACTGGAGTGCATGTTAGGATAGGATCTGGTAGAATAGATACATCCCGCATAGTTTTACTGCTGGATGTGGGATGCCTGAGTACAGATTCAGTGCTATTAGGTTTTAAGATAAACTATATAGATATAAGAAGATGCGGTATGAGTGCCAATGAGACAACTCTCCATCCAAGTCACAATCCGTAAAAGTAAAACCATTATAGGTCAAAGTACGGCCTTCAACACGGAGCCTTGGCTCACACCGAACAGCAAGCTATAAGGTCTACAAAGAGCCCCAAAATGATTAGTGTAAAACCATTCAAACAGGAAAACCAACGGTCTTATCTATATAAAAACGAGAAACGAGAAACACTTATGAACCACACCAACAAACGACAACCACTGAACATCAGGTTCCTGACTTAGGACAGGTGCAAACAAATGCAGGGGTTTACACGTTTTAATAGGCGCCAACCTTCACCCTACCTGAAACAATAGTGTAACATCACAACATAGAAAGACACACTATAAAATATCAATTGAAACGGCTTAACTCAATCAAAAGACATATTAACAAAACAAGTGAACATACACTGAACGAATAAATTTGATCTATGATACAATGTAAATACAAAATTAATAAAACAAGGGGTTACATGTTTAACAATATCAGAAAGACAACCATAACCTTGGACAAAATGCCGCCAAATAAAATAACGTACACAGGTAAATAAAAATAGTTGTAACTTTATACATAAACTAAAGTGGTTTTGCCAAGATGCATTGACAGTTTATAATTGGATGAACTTGTTTGAATCAGTTCTATTTCTAAGCACAACTTGTCCGTTCATAAAACAAAACAAAATTGTATCTACCGTGATGATTTTTATGAAACAAAGTTGAACTAACTCTTTAATTTGTCATAATGTAAATATGGGAAAAAGTGTCATTAAAGGGTATTAAAGTCAAAATGTCTCTATACTTTTACTATGGAACACATTTTATCTTTGTTATAAATTAAGTCTCTAATCTTTTCCATGGTTAAGCATCTCGCGAGGAGTTGCCTCGCTGTCTTATAATGGAGGCTATGACATTGTTAGTCGGTAGAGAAGTCACCGCTTACCCTTCTGGATCACCTGAGTAAATTTTATATTTTATTGGTTTCGATTGATCATTTTGGTTTTGGATTTTATGTTTTCTTGATTCATAGTCGGTACCTCATAGTTTAGGTCTGATATGACTAGAGATTTAAAATGTTCCTTATAGTCTAAATCACGTTGTTTATAGGACTGTAATAATAAGAAGTGTTTTGTGTTATTGTTAAACCACACGAGAAAGATGAATTTTAAACAAGTGGCGTAGCTTGACTTTTATTTATAGTGAGGCAAACGATTTAAGACATCGGAGTCGAAACCTCAACGCGGTTGAAAGAAAAGGTGAGCATTTTAGACAGGGCAGGAATTTTGTTTTGCAACTGGTCCCGTATAGGCACAGTTGAGTTCTTGGTTCTGTAACGTGCAAAGAGCCGATCAAAATACACACTGAGATTAATATGCACATTACTAATGAATATTCATGAGATGAATAAATCAACAGATTAATATCTTGGGCTCCCGAACTCTCGTCATTGTAATGAAATGCGGTTCCTTCAACCAACATTCGTAATAAATTTCAAGACTTCACATTGTTTTTGCTAACTCATATTCATAAGTTTGTTGCCTATAATTCAGATTATTACTAACAGTGTATCGGGATTTTTGCTTAAAACTGAGCATGGGTCCCTTTTCAAAAGTCTTTCAACTGTTACCCTTATTTCGCAAGGTAATCTTTAATATTTTGTTACGTTAATATGCTATAATAGGCACTTGGGTAAAAATTTCACTACGCTGTTTGTCTTTTGCAGATTGTTCCAATGTTTTCTTATAATCTTAATAAAGTTTTCACCATTTGGTTATATTTTGTAATGAGAGTAAGCGGGTATTTTCTTGTTCTTTAATAACGTAGTTTTTCTATACGTTGTATTTCTAATGTTCTTTATAAAACATTTCGCGCCAAATTGAAGGACTAACGAGTTCTGTCCCTAGTTGTTTTAAGCATGTAATAGATTCAGATTAAGTATGCTAATTAGATATGTGCCCATAAAAGTGCGCACAAATCTCAGTGTGTAATTAAATTCTCAGTGTGTAATTTCAAATTCTGAGTGTGTGTTTGTCAGTTTATTTATCTCAGTGTGTCTTTTGAAATCTCAGTGTGTAATTTTCTCAGTGTGTGTTTTCATTTTGTAATCTCAGTGCGTCGTTATGAAATCTCAGTGTGTAATTTTCATTCTCAGTGTGTGTTTTCATTTTGTAATCTCAGTGCGTCGTTATGAAATCTCAGTGTGTGTTTTAGGTTTTTAATCTCAGTGTTGTTTGTTTTTTTAATTCTCAATGTGCAAACTTTTCGAAAAATGGTTTAAACATAGTTTTGACGAGAACGGTTTGCCATATCGGGCCTCTCATAGCTGACTATACGGTATGAGTTTTGTTCATTTATGAAGGCCGTACGATGGCCTATATTTGCTTAATTATCATAATAATTTAAAACAAAGTGACACAAAACTAACAACAAACGATCCTACGGAGGTCTGTTAGTTTCAAGGTGTAGTTTCATTAACGACTCAGCTACATGTAACTGTCTAGCGCGACTCAGTAACTCGTTATCACTACTTAGAAACTCGTTAACACGATTTAGATAACTCGTTATCACAACTTAGTAGCTCATTACTGCGATCTTGTAACTGGTTATAACGAGTACTAGTATTAAACTACAGCCTGGCACTTACCGACTTCTGTACAATACAGGTAGCCTGATTTGATTACAGACATACATGCAGATGGGATCAAACCAGTTTAATATGCACAAAATCCTTCCCTTTGTGTAACTAGACGTTATATCTTAAAAGTAAAACACACAATGATAAAACCTGCACAGTATAGCTACCACCAGATTGACCACTAACTCGAAGAAAGAAAAATAAAGATACAAAGTTGAAAAGCAGGTTCAAAATGTGGAACCGCTTCACTGGTGACGTTAGCGTGATTGCCTCGAGAGCAGAGCGAGGCCAGGAGATCATGGGTTAGATTCTAGGTCAAACCGATACTTAAAATTGGTATTTGTGACTTCTCCGGTTAGAGGTGTTGTCTCAGACTGAGAATAAAGTGGACTGTTAGCTTGACCCTTATTTCTAGCGAGGCAAACGAGATCGAGGCCCAGCTTATCGCTTGCAAGGGGTGTATGGTTCAAAGGCGAAACTAGCGAAAACTGCGAACGAACGTGCCTGCGTATTTATACATCCTACACAGCTAAACAGATGCCCTCTTAAGTGTGGGTTTTTTTTGCCGGAGGTAAAAGTCCAGGGATAACAGATTTCTATACCGAAGTCAACCTTTGGATATTATTCAGAACGAGAACAAATCAATAAATTTAATAGGTACAGAAGTGGCAGTGTTAGTTCTGCCAAATAGGATGATCGGGATGAAGGATGAAGGATGGAAGATTTAGACTTTCACTGGAGTGCATGTTAGGATAGGATCTGGTAGAATAGATACATCCCGCATAGTTTTACTGCTGGATGTGGGATGCCTGAGTACAGATTCAGTGCTATTAGGTTTTAAGATAAACTATAGATATAAGAAGATGCGGTATGAGTGCCAATGAGACAACTCTCCATCCAAGTCACAATCCGTAAAAGTAAAACCATTATAGGTCAAAGTACGGCCTTCAACACGGAGCCTTGGCTCACACCGAACAACAAGCTATAAGGTCTACAAAGAGCCCCAAAATGATTAGTGTAAAACCATTCAAACAGGAAAACCAACGGTCTTATCTATATAAAAACGAGAAACGAGAAACACTTATGAACCACACCAACAAACGACAACCACTGAACATCAGGTTCCTGACTTAGGACAGGTGCAAACAAATGCAGGGGTTTACACGTTTTAATAGGCGCCAACCTTCACCCTACCTGAAACAATAGTGTAACATCACAACATAGAAAGACACACTATAAAATATCAATTGAAACGGCTTAACTCAATCAAAAGACATATTAACAAAACAAGTGAACATACACTGAACGAATAAATTTGATCTATGATACAATGTAAATACAAAATTAATAAAACAAGGGGTTACATGTTTAACAATATCAGAAAGACAACCATAACCTTGGACAAAATGCCGCCAAATAAAATAACGTACACAGGTAAATAAAAATAGTTGTAACTTTATACATAAACTAAAGTGGTTTTGCCAAGATGCATTGACAGTTTATAATTGGATGAACTTGTTTGAATCAGTTCTATTTCTAAGCACAACTTGTCCGTTCATAAAACAAAACAAAATTGTATCTACCGTGATGATTTTATGAAACAAAGTTGAACTAACTCTTTAATTTGTCATAATGTAAATATGGGAAAAAGTGTCATTAAAGGGTATTAAAGTCAAAATGTCTCTATACTTTTTACTATGGAACACATTTTATCTTTGTTATAAATTAAGTCTCTAATCTTTTCCATGGTTAAGCATCTCGCGAGGAGTTGCCTCGCTGTCTTATAATGGAGGCTATGACATTGTTAGTCGGTAGAGGAAGTCACCGCTTACCCTTCTGGATCACCTGAGTAAATTTTATATTTTATTGGATTTCGATTGATCATTTTGGTTTTGGATTTTATGTTTTCTTGATTCATAGTCGGTACCTCATAGTTTAGGTCTGATATGACTAGAGATTTAAAATGTTCTTATAGTCTAAATCACGTTGTTTATAGGACTGTAATAATAAGAAGTGTTTTGTGTTATTGTTAAACCACACGAGAAAGATGAATTTTAAACAAGTGGCGTAGCTTGACTTTTATTTATAGTGAGGCAAACGATTTAAGACATCGGAGTCGAAACCTCAACGCGGTTGAAAGAAAAAGGTGAGCATTTTAGACAGGGCAGGAATTTTGTTTTGCAACTGGTCCCGTATAGGCACAGTTGAGTTCTTGGTTCTGTAACGTGCAAAGAGCCGATCAAAATACACACTGAGATTAATATGCACATTACTAATGAATATTCATGAGATGAATAAATCAACAGATTAATATCTTGGGCTCCCGAACTCTCGTCATTGTAATGAAATGCGGTTCCTTCAACCAACATTCGTAATAAATTTCAAGACTTCACATTGTTTTTGCTAACTCGTATTCATAAGTTTGTTGCCTATAATTCAGATTATTACTAACAGTGTATCGGGATTTTTGCTTAAAACTGAGCATGGGTCCCTTTTCAAAAGTCTTTCAACTGTTACCCTTATTTCGCAAGGTAATCTTTAATATTTTTGTTACGTTAATATGCTATAATAGGCACTTGGGTAAAAATTTCACTACGCTGTTTGTCTTTTGCAGATTGTTCCAATGTTTTCTTATAATCTTAATAAAGTTTTCACCATTTGGTTATATTTTGTAATGAGAGTAAGCGGGTATTTTCTTGTTCTTTAATAACGTAGTTTTTCTATACGTTGTATTTCTAATGTTCTTTATAAAACATTTCGCGCCAAATTGAAGGACTAACGAGTTCTGTCCCTAGTTGTTTTAAGCATGTAATAGATTCAGATTAAGTATGCTAATTAGATATGTGCCCATAAAAGTGCGCACAAATCTCAGTGTGTAATTAAATTCTCAGTGTGTAATTTCAAATTCTGAGTGTGTGTTTGTCAGTTTATTTATCTCAGTGTGTCTTTTGAAATCTCAGTGTGTAATTTTCTCAGTGTGTGTTTTCATTTTGTAATCTCAGTGCGTCGTTATGAAATCTCAGTGTGTAATTTTCATTCTCAGTGTGTGTTTTCATTTTTGTAATCTCAGTGCGTCGTTATGAAATCTCAGTGTGTGTTTTAGGTTTTTAATCTCAGTGTTGTTTGTTTTTTTAATTCTCAATGTGCAAACTTTTCGAAAATGGTTTAAACATAGTTTTGACGAGAACGGTTTGCCATATCGGGCCTCTCATAGCTGACTATACGGTATGAGTTTTGTTCATTTATGAAGGCCGTACGATGGCCTATATTTGCTTAATTATCATAATAATTTAAAAACAAAGTGACACAAAACTAACAACAAACGATCCTACGGAGGTCTGTTAGTTTCAAGGTGTAGTTTCATTAACGACTCAGCTACATGTAACTGTCTAGCGCGACTCAGTAACTCGTTATCACTACTTAGAAACTCGTTAACACGATTTAGATAACTCGTTATCACAACTTAGTAGCTCATTACTGCGATCTTGTAACTGGTTATAACGAGTACTAGTATTAAACTACAGCCTGGCACTTACCGACTTCTGTACAATACAGGTAGCCTGATTTGATTACAGACATACATGCAGATGGGATCAAACCAGTTTAATATGCACAAAATCCTTCCCTTTGTGTAACTAGACGTTATATCTTAAAAGTAAAACACACAATGATAAAACCTGCACAGTATAGCTACCACCAGATTGACCACTAACTCGAAGAAAGAAAAATAAAGATACAAAGTTGAAAAGCAGGTTCAAAATGTGGAACCGCTTCACTGGTGACGTTGTAGCGTGATTGCCTCGAGAGCAGAGCGAGGCCAGGAGATCATGGGTTAGATTCTAGGTCAAACCGATACTTAAAATTGGTATTTGTGACTTCTCCGGTTAGAGGTGTTGTCTCAGACTGAGAATAAAGTGGACTGTTAGCTTGACCCTTATTTCTAGCGAGGCAAACGAGATCGAGGCCCAGCTTATCGCTTGCAAGGAGTGTATGGTTCAAAGGCGAAACTAGCGAAAACTGCGAACGAACGTGCCTGCGTATTTATACATCCTACACAGCTAAACAGATGCCCTCTTAATTGTGGGTTTTTTTTGCCGGAGGTAAAAGTCCAGGGATAACAGATTTCTATACCGAAGTCAACCTTTGGATATTATTCAGAACGAGAACAAATCAATAAATTTAATAGGTACAGAAGTGGCAGTGTTAGTTCTGCCAAATAGGATGATCGGGATGAAGGATGAAGGATGGAAGATTTAGACTTTCACTGGAGTGCATGTTAGGATAGGATCTGGTAGAATAGATACATCCCGCATAGTTTTACTGCTGGATGTGGGATGCCTGAGTACAGATTCAGTGCTATTAGGTTTTAAGATAAACTATATAGATATAAGAAGATGCGGTATGAGTGCCAATGAGACAACTCTCCATCCAAGTCACAATCCGTAAAAGTAAAACCATTATAGGTCAAAGTACGGCCTTCAACACGGAGCCTTGGCTCACACCGAACAACAAGCTATAAGGTCTACAAAGAGCCCCAAAATGATTAGTGTAAAACCATTCAAACAGGAAAACCAACGGTCTTATCTATATAAAAACGAGAAACGAGAAACACTTATGAACCACACCAACAAACGACAACCACTGAACATCAGGTTCCTGACTTAGGACAGGTGCAAACAAATGCAGGGGTTTACACGTTTTAATAGGCGCCAACCTTCACCCTACCTGAAACAATAGTGTAACATCACAACATAGAAAGACACACTATAAAATATCAATTGAAACGGCTTAACTCAATCAAAAGACATATTAACAAAACAAGTGAACATACACTGAACGAATAAATTTGATCTATGATACAATGTAAATACAAAATTAATAAAACAAGGGGTTACATGTTTAACAATATCAGAAAGACAACCATAACCTTGGACAAAATGCCGCCAAATAAAATAACGTACACAGGTAAATAAAATAGTTGTAACTTTATACATAAACTAAAGTGGTTTTGCCAAGATGCATTGACAGTTTATAATTGGATGAACTTGTTTGAATCAGTTCTATTTCTAAGCACAACTTGTCCGTTCATAAAACAAAACAAAATTGTATCTACCGTGATGATTTTTATGAAACAAAGTTGAACTAACTCTTTAATTTGTCATAATGTAAATATGGGAAAAAGTGTCATTAAAGGGTATTAAAGTCAAAATGTCTCTATACTTTTTACTATGGAACACATTTTATCTTTGTTATAAATTAAGTCTCTAATCTTTTCCATGGTTAAGCATTGCGCGAGGGAGTTGCCTCGCTGTCTTATAATGGAGGCTATGACATTGTTAGTCGGTAGAGGAAGTCACTGCTTACCCTTCTGGATCACCTGAGTAAATCTTATATTTTATTGGATTTCGATTGATCATTTTGGTTTTGGATTTTATGTTTTCTTGATTCATAGTCGGTACCTCATAGTTTAGGTCTGATATGACTAGAGATTTAAAATGTTCCTTATAGTCTAAATCACGTTGTTTATAGGACTGTAATAATAAGAAGTGTTTTGTGTTATTGTTAAACCACACGAGAAAGATGAATTTTAAACAAATGGCGTAGCTTGACTTTTATTTATAGTGAGGCAAACGATTTAAGACATCGGAGTCGAAACCTCAACGCGGTTGAAAGAAAAGGTGAGCATTTTAGACAGGGCAGGAATTTTGTTTTGCAACTGGTCCCGTATAGGCACAGTTGAGTTCTTGGTTCTGTAATGTGCAAAGAGCCGATCAAAATACACACTGAGATTAATATGCACATTACTAATTAATATTCATGAGATGAATAAATCAACAGATTAATATCTTGGGCTCCCGAACTCTCGTCATTGTAATGAAATGCGGTTCCTTCAACCAACATTCGTAATAAATTTCAAGACTTCACATTGTTTTTGCTAACTCATATTCATAAGTTTGTTGCCTATAATTCAGATTATTACTAACAGTGTATCAGGATTTTTGCTTAAAACTGAGCATGGGTCCCTTTTCAAAAGTCTTTCAACTGTTACCCTTATTTCGCAAGGTAATCTTTAATATTTTTGTTACGTTAATATGCTATAATAGGCACTTGGGTAAAATTTCACTACGCTGTTTGTCTTTTGCAGATTGTTCCAATGTTTTCTTATAATCTTAATAAAGTTTTCACCATTTGGTTATATTTTGTAATGAGAGTAAGCGGGTATTTTTCTTGTTCTTTAATAACGTAGTTTTTCTATACGTTGTATTTCTAATGTTCTTTATAAAACATTTCGCGCCAAATTGAAGGACTAACGAGTTCTGTCCCTAGTTGTTTTAAGCATGTAATAGATTCAGATTAAGTATGCTAATTAGATATGTGCCCATAAAAGTGCGCACAAATCTCAGTGTGTAATTAAATTCTCAGTGTGTAATTTCAAATTCTGAGTGTGTGTTTGTCAGTTCATTTATCTCAGTGTGTAATTTTCTCAGTGTGTGTTTTCATTTTTGTAATCTCAGTGCGTCGTTATGAAATCTCAGTGTGTAATTTTCATTCTCAGTGTGTGTTTTCATTTTTGTAATCTCAGTGCGTCGTTATGAAATCTCAGTGTGTGTTTTAGGTTTTTAATCTCAGTGTTGTTTGTTTTTTTAATTCTCAATGTGCAAACTTTTCGAAATATGGTTTAAACATAGTTTTGACGAGAACGGTTTGCCATATCGGGCCTCTCATAGCTGACTATACGGTATGAGTTTTGTTCATTTATGAAGGCCGTACGATGGCCTATATTTGCTTAATTATCATAATAATTTAAAAACAAAGTGACACAAAACTAACAACAAACGATCCTACGGAGGTCTGTTAGTTTCAAGGTGTAGTTTCATTAACGACTCAGCTACATGTAACTGTCTAGCGCGACTCAGTAACTCGTTATCACTACTTAGAAACTCGTTAACACGATTTAGATAACTCGTTATCACAACTTAGTAGCTCATTACTGCGATCTTGTAACTGGTTATAACGAGTACTAGTATTAAACTACAGCCTGGCACTTACCGACTTCTGTACAATACAGGTAGCCTGATTTGATTACAGACATACATGCAGATGGGATCAAACCAGTTTAATATGCACAAAATCCTTCCCTTTGTGTAACTAGACGTTATATCTTAAAAGTAAAACACACAATGATAAAACCTGCACAGTATAGCTACCACCAGATTGACCACTAACTCGAAGAAAGAAAAATAAAGATACAAAGTTAAAAGCAGGTTCAAAATGTGGGAACCGCTTCACTGGTGACGTTGTAGCGTAATTGCCTCGAGAGCAGAGCGAGGCCAGGAGATCATGGGTTAGATTCTAGGTCAAACCGATACTTAAAATTGGTATTTGTGACTTCTCCGGTTAGAGGTGTTGTCTCAGACTGAGAATAATGTGGACTGTTAGCTTGACCCTTATTTCTAGCGAGGCAAACGAGATCGAGGCCCAGCTTATCGCTTGCAAGGGATTATATGGTTCAAAGGCGAAACTAGCGAAAACTGCGAACGAACGTGCCTGCGTATTTATACATCCTACACAGCTAAACAGATGCCCTCTTAAGTGTGGGTTTTTGCCGGAGGTTAAAAGTCCAGGGATAACAGATTTCTATACCGAAGTCAACCTTTGGATATTATTCAGAACGAGAACAAATCAATAAATTTAATAGGTACAGAAGTGGCAGTGTTAGTTCTGCCAAATAGGATGATCGGGATGAAGGATGAAGGATGGAAGATTTAGACTTTCACTGGAGAGCATGTTAGGATAGGATCTGGTAGAATAGATACATCCCGCATAGTTTTACTGCTGGATGTGGGATGCCTGAGTACAGATTCAGTGCTATTAGGTTTTAAGATAAACTATATAGATATAAGAAGATGCGGTATGAGTGCCAATGAGACAACTCTCCATCCAAGTCACAATCCGTAAAAGTAAAACCATTATAGGTCAAAGTACGGCCTTCAACACGGAGCCTTGGCTCACACCGAACAGCAAGCTATAAGGTCTACAAAGAGCCCCAAAATGATTAGTGTAAAACCATTCAAACAGGAAAACCAACGGTCTTATCTATATAAAAACGAGAAACGAGAAACACTTATGAACCACACCAACAAACGACAACCACTGAACATCAGGTTCCTGACTTAGGACAGGTGCAAACAAATGCAGGGGTTTACACGTTTTAATAGGCGCCAACCTTCACCCTACCTGAAACAATAGTGTAACATCACAACATAGAAAGACACACTATAAAATATCAATTGAAACGGCTTAACTCAATCAAAAGACATATTAACAAAACAAGTGAACATACACTGAACGAATAAATTTGATCTATGATACAATGTAAATACAAAATTAATAAAACAAGGGGTTACATGTTTAACAATATCAGAAAGACAACCATAACCTTGGACAAAATGCCGCCAAATAAAATAACGTACACAGGTAAATAAAATAGTTGTAACTTTATACATAAACTAAAGTGGTTTTGCCAAGATGCATTGACAGTTTATAATTGGATGAACTTGTTTGAATCAGTTCTATTTCTAAGCACAACTTGTCCGTTCATAAAACAAAACAAAATTGTATCTACCGTGATGATTTTATGAAACAAAGTTGAACTAACTCTTTAATTTGTCATAATGTAAATATGGGAAAAAGTGTCATTAAAGGGTATTAAAGTCAAAATGTCTCTATACTTTTTACTATGGAACACATTTTATCTTTGTTATAAATTAAGTCTCTAATCTTTTCCATGGTTAAGCATCTCGCGAGGAGTTGCCTCGCTGTCTTATAATGGAGGCTATGACATTGTTAGTCGGTAGAGGAAGTCACCGCTTACCCTTCTGGATCACCTGAGTAAATCTTATATTTTATTGGATTTCGATTGATCATTTTGGTTTTGGATTTTATGTTTTCTTGATTCATAGTCGGTACCTCATAGTTTAGGTCTGATATGACTAGAGATTTAAAATGTTCCTTATAGTCTAAATCACGTTGTTTATAGGACTGTAATAATAAGAAGTGTTTTGTGTTATTGTTAAACCACACGAGAAAGATGAATTTTAAACAAGTGGCGTAGCTTGACTTTTATTTATAGTGAGGCAAACGATTTAAGACATCGGAGTCGAAACCTCAACGCGGTTGAAAGAAAAGGGTGAGCATTTTAGACAGGGCAGGAATTTTGTTTTGCAACTGGTCCCGTATAGGCACAGTTGAGTTCTTGGTTCTGTAACGTGCGAAGAGCCGATGATTGCATTCTCCCTACATCAGATGTAGCGCTCTCATTAGACTGGACGTGGCTGTGTATTTATACTATTGGATAAGATCTTGTACAAAGTACGAATCGTTATATCTCGCAACGTCAAACGAACGCCCTCCTTCGATTTTATTATGAATTCTAATATGACGTGCTTCTTTCGCTTTGTAAACAACAACGTGATAAAATTCTCGATATATCTATACTTAGCGCAGACTCAGAGATGTGCATATTGGTGGCTGTTACTATTTACCTCCCACGTAAATTCACATATATCGTAACCTATGTGCAAACACTATGTCGATTTCGTTGTGTTCAAATTGAAATTGAAAAGAAACTTCAGAACCGTTATTCCTATTATAATGCATAACATAAAGAATTAATGCACAAAAGCTTAAAAAATGTATAAAATCAAAATAAAATAAAATTCCGCGAAATTTCATGAATGATCATGGCGCATTAACGTCATCTCATAACATGACGTCATACGAATGAAAACTCTCAAGCTGAACGTTTTCCGTTAAGTATACGCCCTAAGTTCGGATAATATTGCATTAAAATGGAGTTTTGAGGTAGGTGTTGTTTCATTTTCTATTCTATTGCATTATTCGCACATTTGTGGATTTCAGCAAGTCAACATGGCGGCTCACTCCTTAGTTTACGACATGTCAACTCTGGATTTGACAGTAAAAGTAACCAACGGAAAAAATGTTTGGGTTAAGAATTATGAGAATTGAACACATTTTTCTAGTGCTTATTTAAGAAATAATTAATGAACGACTTAGATTTATTTGAAATGTGTAGCTTTTATCTTACAGGGGGTAAAATAGAACAGCCATACACACGGCAATCCTACCTTCGCTTCAGTTTTTAAATTACCGTATTTGACCGATTAGAATCGAAATAATTCATGGAAGCCATAGATTTGTTGGATATTTACACATGGCCTTGGCCGTGATATTCGTTAATTTTATCCCTCGCTAACGCTCAGGATGAAATTCGAATATCACGGCCCAGGCCATGTGTAAATGTCCAACAAATTATGGCTTCCGTGAATTATTTCTTAAATAATATTATTTTTCACTTCGCTTTAAATCAATACATTTGAAACTGCTGCATAAAAATTTTAATTCTCGGTATTAAAAGACGAGTCCGTCTTAGCTCTCTACCTTTTCTGTATTTTATAGGTAAGAAAATTGGTGAGGCATTTTCCTCTTTTCCTCAATGAAAACTACGTCACTGAAATTATCATCATAAAAAATCAGAAACATCGAAAAAGAAAGGTTTCTAAATAAGTCGAATTATAAAATTTAATAGAATTGATAGTATTTGTGAGAGGCTTGTAATTATTTAAAATCCTTATATCCTCTGAAGAAATTATCATTTGTATATTGGGGCATTGGGTTTACTGTGCAAAATGCCTAAATACGAACGTCCGATCGGAATATGGATGTTAGATCAGATGTCTCGTGTATGTTGAGTGTCACACTCTATTCACGTTAAAGATGCCTTGCAACAACTAATTGAGGCCTCCGTATGCGGTCGTTTGCAAGAAATAAATTATGTGTGCCGATCCATCACACTCCAATATTCTTGCAGACGTCCAAATTTCCTAATCTTTATCCCGGTCGACCTACCTTGCAGAACATATCTATTGTATTATTTATCCACTCTTTCGTACTTTAATATGCATGAAATATTTGCCACTAGACGTTAATGCAAGCACCACACAATCAATCAATTCTTGTTGTTGAAAGATATCATTTTTCAATGTTTTAGTTCATTAGCGACATTACAATAAAGGGAAGGCGTCTGTAACCCCATAATAGTAACGTTTGTGTTAGTGCAAGGCATCTTCGCTAGCCAAGGGTTACGATCCAGTCCCCTCCTCTCCACCCTTGGCGGATTAAGAGAGAATTTCGGATCCACGAGGTAATACTTTCCATTGGTCGCAGTCGTAACTGGCTGCATCCAATCAAAAAGGGCCTTTAACATGATCACGTGTAAATGTAGAAAATGTAGATAAACAATTGTCACGTGCTGATTGTGCAACAAGTCTTTACCCCCAAAACATACGACGATATTTAGTGACAATTTAAATGTTCTTAATCAACTAATAGATGTTCCTAAATATGTTTCTTGCGCAAATGTTGGAATGTCAACGTATATTTTCGGTTCCTGCTTCACGAAGTTTGTAAACTCTAGACGCTACCGTTTTTACACCTCCACACTGAAGAGAGTTCAAGTGCTACCATTGGTAAAGAATAATATAATCGGAATGGGCATGACTTTTATGAACCGTTAGATGGTGCAACATTGTTATCACAAATGTTGGCTTAATCTGTCAAGGGTGGAGAAGAGGACTGGATCGTAACCCTTGGCTAGCGAAGATGAGTGCAAGGTAACGCTCATTACAGAAGTCAGCTACAAAATGATATTATGAAACCGTACGTTTTGAAATGAAGACACAATAAATATGACCAGAGAAACCTATCCATCAAAATAGAAAAGTCTGTTATGGCAAAGTTGAAATCGTCACTTTTGTTGTATATATTTTAGTTTGAATACAGATATGTCTAAAAATAAAATGGACAATTGTTGGATATTATAAGATTTCTGAAAATAATTACTGGAACATACATGTACGATTCTTCGTCCACATAAGTAACAACCAAATTTTAAGAAAACTGCAAATTTGTTAATTTTAAAATAATAAAACAAATGTTCACACAATGTGCTGTGTTTCCGCAAGATGACCTTATATAAGCTCAATCAAGCCAAAAGTGATTGCAACTAAATCTAAACTATGTCAACATATAGCCAAGATGTTAATCATTTTTCGGCAGAGATAATGTGCTAAAACTTGCTTCTGATTATAGGTCTTTACTGCTGTGTTCCGTGAACTAGGTTTTAACTAAAAAGTACTACTAGTAAATGATTAGAAATTTGACTATATTTATTGATTGATCTTGGCCGGAGCGACACAATTTGTATTTTAACCCACCACTTTCTTCGAAAATGTCTGTAAAAAGTCCGGAATATGACAGAAAGTTTCGTTGGTTGATAAAGTCTAACGTTTGATTTTGTCAGTTTTAAGGACTTCATTTTTTTAATGTACCTTGGGGTTCGGTATTTTGTTAATACATTTTTTATCTGTGTTCTGGAAATAGGTTTTGTGCGACTTTTCCTTTTTCTATAAAATAAGGGAATGTGGTATGATTGCCAATGAGACAATTATCCACTGGAGTCAAAACGATAAATTTGGTAAAATTTAATAAAATAATAAATGTGCCTTTAAGTTGTTTTAAAAATGCGTATAAGAAAATTTAATTTGCGAGCTAGAAGTTTATTTCAAGTGGTAAGAATTGCAGGTTTTTAACACCCTACTCTGTTGTGATGACTCGTTGAAATGAAAATGACAAAATGAAAATACTATTTTATAAATGTGTTGTTTCCGAAGCGCTTTTCTGGATTTACCTTCATAAAACCGCTCAATCCTAAACATTTGAAAGTGTAGGATGTATACATTCTTTAACATATATATACATGCGAAGAGCCCTAGGACCAAAATGAACTTAAAAGCCAATATGCATCTAATTTCAACTTTGCTTGAGGGAGCAATCTTAGTTTCTTTAGAAAGTTAATTCACCGATCTTGTAGCTCCATATTATAATTTGAATACATATAACTACACAAAAAATATTCATTCGCATTAATTTTGAATAGACCAAAGAAACAGATGTATGCATTCCATGTTTTACCTTCTTCTATAACACTGAGTTCCATTTCTATTGTAATCCGCCTGGGTATACGGGTTGCTTGTTCACTATACACACTATAGCTTTCTTTCTTTACTACGAAATATATCCGATTATAAAGGGAAAAAAGAAAGAAAGAAAGTGGTTCCGTATACTTCATAAAAATCACTGCCAGTTGAATCCTGCAGATGAAAACAGTCCAACTGCATTGGTATCCATCAAAGGTAGCAATATCAAGATTAATATGAATAAATGAATATATGTTTCAGTCTAGACGTTATTTATAATTGAAATAAATCTTCTCGTTTTGATCGCATCTATAGATGTAAAGTATAATTATGTTGTTATTTCCTTCTATCACTTACAAATAAATATGCAAATATTGTAAACCATTGTATAGATTTAATTCACGTTTATCTACCTTTATATAGATTTGAAACGTGTAACTTGATATGCCTGGTCCGGAAGAGTTGGGTTATCCAATATTGAATATTACTATATCTACTTCCAGCTCAATATTTGACCAAGCCCATTCTTTTAAATTCTATATAGTTTACACAATAGATTGGTGATTTGACACCGTTTTTTTTTGGGAGTCTAAGTTATTTTTTTAGTTGAAACAACACAAAAAAAAAATCGAAAAGACTACATCATGATATAAAAAATACTTAGAGTACAGGTGCGTTTAAGGCCTTGCTGTGAAGCCATTGCATTGAATACAGGCGCTCAGTGGCATGGACCCACCTTTATTGTTTTCTGTGCTACGGATACATTTTTTTTTAATTTTCATTAACATTTCTTTGCCGGGATAATTTCAGCTACTTTTCTTTTTTTTTCTTGTTATTTATCATATGTTCAGCATATGTAATAAACCGAAGACGAAGGTCATTTATTTACTTGAATTTGGTCGTAAATGATCTATAGTTAATGTATGAAACCTCCATGTGGAGCAGATTCTGCTTACCCTTCCAGAGCACCTGAGACCACCCCCATTTTTTAGTGGGGTTCGTGTTGCTCAGTCTGTAGTTTTATATGTTGTGTTTTGTGTTCTGTTGTTTGTCTGTTTTTCTTTTTCTTTTTTTAGTGACGATCTAATTGAAATTTTCGAGAAATTTGCAATATTTGACGAAATTTTCTATAAAACGAGCGAATGCTCAACTTGATTCATTGATATTTTTGTTGATACGTATTGTCCTTTGTTAACCTTATATTTGAGAAACACATAACTGTTGATATAGCAATACGTAAAACATAAAATATTACCACAGAAATACTATAAACAAGAGAAAGTATCAATAGATTAATCTACCTGTCATATTCGACGGATCTGTGTTATTGATTGCATCTGTTGTTCCGATAGCCAATAGAAGGGCGTGCATATCAACAAAATTGACTCATTGGTTTTTGGTTTTTGTCCACAGAAGCAATATAACATCACCACAAGGAAGAATACCATAAAACCTTGCTTACAAGCACAAGCACAATTTCATTATGACGTCATACGTATTTTACAATGCTATAAAGAATTAAACCGCGGGTATGACAGATTAGACAGATTAACAGTAAAACATATCTGGATACGTCCTAACATCTAAGTATCTAGTATGAATGTTTGTGACGTCAAAGCCATTCCAGAATTGTCTATGGTTGGGAGAATATAATTTTTAAAAGTCGTGCAATATGCATTTGTAAATAAATGGAAAAAGAGTTTATGCATTAAGAGCTTAAAATTGTGGGCTAATGCGAGAGCAAACTGTACAATTTAAACTATATCTCTTTTCAGTTTGAGCCCCACCTTTTCCTGAAAATCTTGCAATTCTTTCCTTTAGATTACTAGATCTGTAAATGTCGCCCGTCTGTGATCTATCAATGAAGTCTTTTGATATTTGACATAACTTGAAGACATTTGTGGACGTTATGTAACGGGATTCAAATCACTTCAAAATAATTCAACAATCAAGATGTGCAAAAAAAAAGCGTTAATTTGGTGAATAGGTTTGGTGATATTTCCTATAGTTATTCTGATTTTAAACAATTATTTCACTCTGGCAGATACCAAGATCTTTGGAGAAAACGGGACAGATATAAAAACAAGGCAGGTATTATTCTATAATATAGTGCTATTCGAACGGACACATGCTGTGTGGGATGTATAAATTCGCTGCCACGTCTCGTTAAAATTGGGACGTTAAATCCAGTGTCTCGTCTAGGGTGATTGCTACGCTCAATGAAGGTAAAGAATTCCTGCAACAACTCTTTAATGGGTCTGTAGTTGGTCTGTTATAAGTGAAATGTATATTCTTTTCAAACATTCGGCCCTCTTTTTCCAGTGCAGCCCTTCACCGGGACCGGTATTCCTGCCTTGCAGAACCTACACATTGCATTAATGGTTGATTTGTTCTCGTACTGCCATTTAACGTTAAGAACGCATCAATCAATCGAATAAAATCCGTAATAGTATCTTAAATCGTCGATACTTGGTACTTAGTTACTTTTGGTGCTTAAATTTCTGGCTTTATACAACATGCATTTAAGCACAAGAAATTATTGCAGATTATTTACTGGTTTGACTTTCAGTCTGACTGGTTTGATGTACCTTCTGTCCATCACTGTATTGTTTGATGTACCTTCTGTCAATCACTGTACTGTTTGATGTACCTTCTGTCCATCACTGTACTGTTTGATGTACCTTCTTTCCATCACTGTACTGTTTGATGTACCTTCTGTCATTCACTGTACTGTTTGATGTACCTTATTCTGTCCATCACTGTACTGTTTGATGTACCTTCTGTCCATCACTGTACTGTTTGATGTACCTTCTGTCCATCACTGTACTGTTTGATGTACCTTCTGTCCGACTGGTTTGATGTACCTTCAGTCTGACTGGTTGATGTACCTTCTGTCTGTCTGACTGGTATGATATACCTTCTGTTTGCATGGTTTGATGTACCTTCTGTCTAACTGGTTTGATGTACCTTCAGTCTGACTGGTTTGATGTACCTTCAGTCTAACTGGTTTGATGTACCTTCTGCCTGACTGGTATGATATACCTTCTGTTTGCATGGTTTGATGTACCTTCTGTCTAACTGGTTTGATGTACCTTCAGTCTGACTTGTTGATGTACCTTCAGTCTGACTGGTTTGATGTACCTTCAGTCTGACTGGTTTGATGTACCTTCAGTCTGACTGGTTAATGTACCTTCTGTCTGTCTGACTGGTTTGATGTACCTTCAGTCTGACTGGTTTGGTGTACCTTCTGTCTGACTGGTTTGATGTACCTTCTGTCTGACTGGTATGATGTACCTTCTGTCTGACTGGTGTGATGTACCTTCAGTCTAACTGGTTTGATGTACCTTCTGTCTGACTGGTATGATGTACCTTCTGTTTGACAGGTTTGATGTACCTTCTGTCTGACTGGTTTGATGTACCTTCAGTCTGACTGGTTTATGTACCTTCTGTCTAACTGGTTTGATGTAAATTGTACCTTCAGTCTGACTTGTTGATGTACCTTCAGTCTGACTGGTTTGATGTACCTTCAGTCTGACTGGTTTGATGTACATTCAGTCTGACTGGTATGATGTACCTTCTGTCCGACTGGTTTGATGTACCTTCTGCCTGACTGGTTTGATGTACTTTCAGTCTGACTGGTATGATGTACCTTCTGTCTGACTGGTTTGATATACCTTCTGTCTGACTGGTTTGATGTACCTTCTGTCTGACTGGTATGATGTACCTTCTGTCTGACTGGTTTGATGTACCTTTTGTCTGACTAGTTTGATGTACCTTCTGTCTGACTGGTGTGATGTACCTTCTGTCTGACTGGTTTGATGTACCTTCTTTCTGACTGGTTTGATGTACCTTTTGTCTGACTGGTGTAATGTACCTTCAGTCTGACTGGTTGATGTACCTTCTGTCTGACTGGTTTGATGTACCTTTTGTCTGACTGGTGTAATGTACCTTCAGTCTGACTGGTTGATGTACCTTCTGTCTGACTGGTTTGATGTACCTTCTGTCTGACTGGTGTGATGTACCTTCAGTCTAACTTGTTGATGTACCTTCTGTCTAACTGGTTTGATGTACCTTCTGTCTGACTGGTGTAATGTACCTTCAGTCTGACTGGTTTGATTACCTTCTGTCTGACTGGTTTGATGTACCTTCTGTCTGACTGGTGTAATGTACCTTCAGTCTGACTGGTTGATGTACCTTCTGTCTAACTGGTTTGATGTACATTGTACCTTCAGTCTGACTTGTTGATGTACCTTCAGTCTGACTGGTTTGATGTACCTTCAGTCTGACTGGTTTGATGTACCTTCAGTCTGACTGGTATGATGTACCTTCTGTCCGACTGGTTTGATGTACCTTCTGTCTGACTGGTGTGATGTACCTTCTGTCTGACTGGTTTGATGTACCTTCAGTCTGACTGGTTTGATGTACCTTCAGTCTGACTGGTATGATGTACCTTCTGTCCGACTGGTTTGATGTACCTTCTGTCTGACTAGTGTGATGTACCTTCTGTCTGACTGGTTTGATGTACTTTCAGTCTGACTGGTATGATGTACCTTCTGTCTGACTGGTTTGATATACCTTCTGTCTGACTGGTATGATGTACCTTCTGTCTGACTGGTTTGATGTACCTTCTGTCTGACTGGTTTGACTTTCAGTCTGACTTGTTGGTGTACCTTCTGTCTGACTGGTATGATGTACCTTCTGTCTGACTGGTTTGATGTACCTTTTGTCTGACTAGTTTGATGTACCTTCTGTCTGACTTGTGTGATGTACCTTCTGTTTGACTGGTTGGATGTACCTTCTGTCTGACTGGTGTGATGTACCTTCAGTCTAACTTGTTGATGTACCTTCTGTCTGACTGGTTTGATGAACCTTCTGTCTGACTGGTTTGATGTACCTTCTGTCTGACTGGTTTGATGTACCTTCTGTCTGACTGGTGTAATGTACTTTCAGTCTGACTTGTTGATGTACCTTCAGTTTGACTGGTTTGACTTTCAGTCTGACTGGTTTGATGTACCTTCTGTCTGACTGGTGTGATGTACCTTCTGTCTGACTGATGTGGTGTACCTTCAGTCTGACTGGTTAGAGGTACCTTCTGTCTTACTGGTTTGACTTTAAGTCTGACTGGTTTGATGTACCTTCTGTCTGACTAGTATGATGTACCTTCTGTCTGACTAGTATGATGTACCTTCTGTCTGACTGGTTTGATGTACCTTCAGTCTAAATGGTTTGATGTACTTTCTGTCTGTCTGACTGGTTAATGTACCTTCTGTCTGACTGGTTCGATGTACCTTCTGTCTGACTGGTTTGACTTTCAGTCTGACTTGTTGATGTACCTTCTGTCTGACTGGTATGATGTCCCATCACTGTACTGTTTATACCTTATCACATTAAATTTTAACAAGCATTCAATTTAGAACTTATTATATTGAAAATCAGAGTAAAAAATAATTCATGCAAACATTTATCTACTAACGATAGTAAATTGATAACAACATAAACCGTATTTACTAGTTCAATATAAATTATTTCTAATCGCAACGTTGTGCAATATTCGTAACTGGTACATGTCATATATATATATATATATATATATATATATATATGGTAGCGGCAATAAGTGAAATTAGGCATTAAGCTTAAATCCTAGGCAATAAGCTAACGCCTAGGCAGTAAGTCTATTGCCTAAATGATGTTAGGCATTATTATTAAATCCTAGGATTTAAGCTTAAATCCTGAAAAATGTGTCCAGGCATTAATTTTAATGCCTAAATGTAAATGCTTGTAAACAAAACAAAATTTAAATACATTTGGTACATAATAATATGATAAAAACTTTAAAACTTTTAAACTACCTAAAATAAAGTCACTATAGTTCTGGCCACTTTAGTTTTAACTTGGATATAACCAAAGTTATAAATTCACGACCATTGTCACTTAGCAGTTAATTGGGCGCACCAAACATTGTGAAAATATCAATTAAATCGAAGGTCACCTCTGAAGCACATTATGACGTGAGAGCTCTAATGTTACAAACTTTTGTTAGGTGATTTTATAGAAACTTAGTTTCCATCTGGGTTTTATTGGCAATCCATTAAATCAACCTGTCCTCTTCTGTTGAACTCTTTGATTAAAATGGGTTTAAATACTACTACTCCCTTCCCTAAATACACTTTTTCTCCAGGTTACAATTTTTACAAAGTGAAAGAAATAGTTTGATAGAAACATGAGAAATAATTGCATAGCCATGGAATCACAAGAAATATGTGCATAGCCATGCAATCACGAGAAATATTTGCATAGACATCATGAAGTTGGATATATCAAACGGTCTTTGTCGCTATTACCTGTTTATGTGCCTTTTCCAAAGTATCATGCAGTTCCTCTAGAAAAACATCTTGTTTTCCTCATCATTTTACTTTACTTTACTTTTGACCTATCGAAGCCTCCAATGCTAAAAATGCCATACCTTTTTTAATTGTAGCTGTCTATAGTTGCCGTCTTTTCTGGGGATTCTTACAGGTAAAAGTTAAATCTTTGTCAAAAGATCATTGTACTATCTTGGTTATACATTTGGCAATCACCCTAGACGAGGCACTAGATTTAACGTCCCTATTTTGACGAGACGTGGCAGCGAATTTTTTCATCCCACATAGCATGTGTCCGTTCGAATAGCACTAGTTTATAGAGTAAAACCTGACAATGCTCCTTGTTTTCACTGATTAAAATTTAGACCATAAAGATTCAAGAAATTTGTCTTCAGTAAACATGTCACTTAAATCAGTGCTAATAATACAGATTATGAAGTGAAAAAGACAAGATTGCATGGGGCATTTAACAAAATGTTTAACAGTAATGTTTTGCATATCCAATAAAATCAACTGAAAGATGATGTGAGTAAAAATTCATATCTCCATTTGTCTACTTTTGACCAAACCAAAACCAGCTCGACCAGGGAAATGCGAATTTTCTTCAAATAATTTTCAGACAGAATTATCAATCCCCCTCCGTTCATTCGATACACTCTCTTGTTTGAAACATATCATGTGTTGTAACATCACAAAGAAATTCAAGTTAATTCTGTTATGGATATGAAAACATCTGAAGATCTGTTAATTTAATGTATATTAACATTTGGAATATAATATAAACAATATGCTACATCAAGAATATTTCACCGAATGTACAATAAAATGGAAGATATAGCAAAAATTCCAAAGTTCCCTTATTGCCTGAAATGATGTTTGGCAATAGGTTGAATAAGCATCATCAGATTTCAGGAAATAAGCTTAATGCCTGAAAATTTCAGGCAATAACATAATGCCTAGGCGTTAGCTTATTGCCTAGGATTTAAGCTTAATGCCTAATTTCACTTATTGCCGCTAAAATATACATGCATAAAAAATGATATGCAGTGATTTCCCTTTTACCGACAGATTAAAATATGCAAATATCGTATACCATTGTATAGATGTACTTCACTTTAATCTACCTTTATATAGATCGAAAACGTGTAACATGATATGCCTGGTCCGGAAGAGTTGGGTTATCCAATATTGAATATTTCTATATCAACTTCCAGCTCAAAATTTGACCAAGCCCATTGATTTTTTTTCTAAATACAAATCGTCCTTTTATGAAACGCATTTGAATACTTGCAATTATGTTTCTTGATGTTATATTTGAATATAGTTAACATTGGCATTATTATACAACAAGACAGAGAACAACAATATAATTCTAGCATTACAGCAAAATGACTTGAGTGTTTAGGTAAAGGTAATATCTTTGGTTAGCTTGCATGCTAGCGGGACCGTGAAGTCATTATAAGGTTAGGTATACTACCCTCCTTTAACAGTAGACTAGTCTGTAGGACTAGACTACTCCCGTCCCCTTTTCCCCGAATCTGACCTACCGAATCAGACTTATCACCCGGTTGCACTTAGATGAGCAATACGAAGGGTGCCACATGTGGAGCAGCATCTGCTTACCCTTCCGGAGCACCTGATATCACCCCGTTGTTGATGGGGTTCGTGTTGCTCAAGTCTTTAGTTTTCTATATTGTGTTTTGTGTACTGTTGTTTGTCTGTTTGTCTTTTTCTTTTTTAGCCATGGCGGTGTCAGTTTATTTTCGACTTATTAGTTTGAATGTTTCTTAGGTATCTTTCGCCTCTCTTTTAATGGTCAGAGAATAACATTTCATTTTGCATTATCTTCCCAATATTTAAAATTTTCTATAGGATTTTTCTTGATTATTTTTTCAATTACATCTGGTCTTATGGTTGAGTTTTTTCCTGCAATACAAAAGAAAATGTTTCTCCTTTTCAACTGTATTGCAGGACTGATGTATACTGTTTTCTATGGGAATGTTTAGGTGTCTTCCTTTTTCAGTTAATAAATTATGATTATTAAATCTAAGTTTGGTGATATTACGTCTATTGTCAAATACGTTTGAATATGCTACTTTTTATCCTTTTGTTTCAGTGTTTTTATCATCTATTTTTTCCGGATTTTTTTATATGATTTTTCATAATGATTAAGGAATTTAACTTTCATTTTAGTTTTAATGTTTTATTTGGTTTATTTTTTATATTCCTCTATATTCTGTGATAAATTAACTTTTGTCAAAGTGTTAACATGTCATGTTGAAGGACATATATAGTTTTGATCCCACGGTGTATTTTACGAAAATGCGTATACCAGCTATTTTTACCTAGTCAATTGTTAATTTAAATATGTAATACAGAATGTACATTCACGTGCAACTTTAAGAGATAAATGTGGTCGAAATTTTTAACATCTACTTAAGATTTGGAATTTTCGCTATTTGTGATATTTTTATCCTTTGGGCAGACATACCTACATCTAACATTTATGTTTAAAAGACAAACACAAGCGGATTTTTGTAAAAATAACTGAAATATCTTCTCAACATAAGTTTGATATAAATTTATGTAACAATTCTTTGGAAATAATCTATTCATCGGGGATATTTTTTTCATAAAAATTGATACAAAAAATCTTCCTAAATATTCAAGCCAAATATCCTTAAAAAGACAGGGTTAGTTTTCAAGCTAAAGATGAAAATCAGTGGAATAAATATATCTTTTCCCGATATGTCACATTTTGAAAAAAAATAGCCCACTTTAATGTATCTCCCTCATGTATAGATCTGATTCCTTTTCCAGGGTATGGCTTCGGTAATAAACCGTTATCTTTAAAATATCTCAAGCTCAAATATAAAGATGTTGTGAGTAATTTAAATATTGAAAATATCAGAGATCTGCCATCATGATCAAACTCTCCAAATACCAACACACATGTAAGATATAGCAGCAGACAACCACTCACAATAACAACACACATATAAGATATAGCAGCAGACAACCTCTCACAATAACAACACACATGTAAGATATAGCATCAGACAACCACTCACAATAACAACACACATATAAGATATAGCAACAGACAACCACTCAAAATAACAACACACATGTCAGATATAGCAGCAGACAACCACTCACAATAGCAACACACATATCAGATATAGCAACAGACAACCACTCACAATAACAACACACATGTCAGATATAGCAGCAGACAACCACTCGCAATAACAACACACATATCAGATATAGCAGCAGACAACCACTCACAGTAACAGCACACATGTAAGATATAGCAGCATGCAACCCCTCACAATAACAACACACATGTCAGATATAGCAGCAGACAACCACTCACAATAACAACACACATATAAGATATAGCAGCAGACAACCACTCACAATAACAACACACATGTAAGATATAGCAACAGACAACCACTCACAATAACAACACACATGTAAGATATAGCAGCAGACAACCACTCACAGTAACAGCACACATGTAAGATATAGCAGCAGACAACCACTCACAATAGCAACACACATGTAAGATAGAGCAGCAGACAACCACTCACAATAACAACACACATGTAAGATATAGCAACAGACAACCACTCACAATAACAACACACATGTAAGATATAGCGGCTGACAACCACTCACAATAACAACACACATGTCAGATATAGCAGCAGACAACCACTCACAGTAGCAGCACACATGTAAGATATAGCAACAGACAACCACTCACAATAACAACACACATATAAGATATAGCAGCAGACAACCACTCACAATAACAACACACATGTCAGATATAGCAACAGACAACCACTCACAGTAACAGCACACAAGAAATATATAGCAGCAGACGACCACTCACAATAACAACACACATGTAAGATATAGCAGCAGACAACCACTCACAATAACAACACACAAGAAACATATAGCAGCAGACGACCACTCACAATAACAACACACATGTCAGATATAGCAGCAGACGACCACTCACAATAACAACACACATGTCAGATATAGCAACAGACAACCACTCACAGTAACAGCACACAAGAAATATATAGCAGCAGACAACCACTCACAATAACAACACACATATAAGATATAGCAGCAGACAACCACTCACAATAACAACACACATGTAAGATATAGCAGCAGACAACCACTCACAATAACAACACACATGTCAGATATAGCAGCAGACAACCACTCACAATAGCAACACACATATCAGATATAGCAACAGACAACCACTCACAATAACAACACACATGTCAGATATAGCAGCAGACAACCACTCGCAATAACAACACACATATCAGATATAGCAGCAGACAACCACTCACAGTAACAGCACACATGTAAGATATAGCAGCAGACAACCACTCACAATAACAACACACATATAAGATATAGCAGCAGACAACCACTCACAGTAACAACAAACATGTAAGATAGAGCAGCAGACAACCACTCACAATAACAACACACATGTCAGATATAGCAGTAGACAACCACTCACAATATCAACACACATGTAAGATATAGCATCAGACAACCACTCGCAATAACAACACATATTTAAAATATAGCAGCAGACAGCCACTCACAATAACAACACACATGTAAGATATAGCAGCAGACAACCACTCACAATAACAACACACATGTAGGATAGAGCCGCAGACAACCCCACACAATAACAACACACATGTAAGATATAGCAGCAGACAACCACTCACAATAACAACACGCATGTAAGATATAGCAGCAGACAACCTCTCACAATAACAACACATGTAAGATATAGCAGTAGACAACCACTCACAATACCAACACACATGTAAGATATAGCAGCAGATAACCACTCACAATAACTACACACAATTAAGATATAGCAGCAGATAACCACTAACAATGGTGCTAACTTGAGGCAGATACATCAATATGTGCCGGGTTTAAACAGTTTTTAATTCTCTCAAATCTCCTCCTAAATGTATTTCTCTATTACTATCCCATCTTTTAGCTTTGCGCTTTTCTGATGGAAATTAATCGAGAAAGTGGAAAATTTGATACACAAAATGTAGTGTATATGTGCATGATTTTACACCGGCTGTACCATACATAACGTAACTTTATGTCTAGCCCTTAATTGGCCAGAGTTAACTCCTGCAATTTTGTCGGTATTGGTCATTTCCTTCTGTTTTGTTTCAAATATTGACTATATTTTGTGTAAGAGGTAAATGCCAATACATTCGTGTGATATAAAAGAAGATGTGGTATGATTGCTAATGGGACAACTCTCTCTAATGGACCAAATAACACAGAAATTAACAACTATAGATCATCGTACGGCTTTCAACAACGAGCAAAGCCAATACCGCATAGTCAGCTATAAAAGGCCCCGTAATGACAAATGTAAAACAATTCAAACGAGAAAGATAACGGCCTAATTTATGTACAAAATAATGAACGAAAACAAATATGTTACTGAGCAACAAATGACAACCACTGAATTATGTTTAAATTGGTTGATCGTGGTTTCTTTACATATTACATATATTCACACGTTTGTCCTTAAAATGAATGAGGATGAGTTGAGTTTAGTTGCAAACTTCTATTTTATATGTTGAGCTGTTGAAGCCGGGGAAATAGAAATAATGTCTCCTGTCCTGGAGGGGGCACGTTGAAAATTTGCCCGTTTGGCTCTGCTCTGGCATTAACTTGGTTAAATTAAAACAGAAATTCTATACTGAGAGAATACGATTTCGTTGTTTGCCTAAATTATTGAAATCTGGTCGGTTCGCTCTTATATTTAAAAGAAATCTTAGATTCGCCATTGCTTTTTTTTTATATATAACCCTTTGAATTGCTATGTTGCTTTCTCCCGTCTCGGATGATTTAAAAGTTGGTGTTTCGTTTTATACACTTAAATACAGTCAACGGTCAATTAAACAACTTTAAGATATGTTCTTTATATACATGGCTATCTTGTAAATAAAACTGAGAAAGCGCAAAACTATGTTTATGTTTATTATTAATGTTGAAGTATTATATTATGTATTAATATTAACAGCATATGCATAATTATATATCATGTTTGCTGTTCATGTAAGTCATTAATACACTATCGTAACTCATGAATTTTGTTGTTGTACAAATTATGAATATTTGTATCATAACATGTTTTCATGTAGTCTTATATAAATCATATTGTTTTTGTGGACTGCTGTTTGTCTTTTTGTCGTTTGTCTTGGTGTTGTCTGGTTTTGTTTTTTTCGACTTCCTGTTTTTGATAGTTTCCTTGGTATCTACAACCTCTTCTAAAACGATTACCTTTTATCAAAAATTACACGTAATATACTAAATAAATATTAAGAAACGGCTTGCGTATTTTGCATCTCATTAAGAATTTGACAAAATAACAGTTAAGTCATTCTTTCAAATGTTTAACTGAGATGTAAATCCCAGGCTAGTTTTGTGTTACAGTAAGTGACGTGTTCGTCTATGGGTGACAAGTTACAACGCACAATTTCTGTCCATATACAGCACATACCACGTGCAGCATAAACTCGTTTGCCAGTGGCAGTCGAAAATCCCAACCCTTCATCCAGGTTGACCCAATTTGCTGAACCTAACCTACATGTATTTAGTTTATTGTTTATTCTTTCTCGTCCTAAAGATGCATGACATATTTGTCACTGGAATTTAAGCAGACAACAAACAATCAATCTTATGTTACAGTGTGTTGAGAATGCCGCAATTTGCATTATAAACTTATATATGATTATGAAGAAATACGAGGTCAAATACAGGGAAGATGAAAAGGTAACGAGGGATAATTTTAAAGTTTCACTTTCCAACCGTTCCCAAATTGTTTTCAATGCTTTCGTTACTTGTAGAGTTTTGTTTGTTTCTTTTTTATTAGAATATATTAGTAATATTGGTCGCTGAAAGTTGAGACATTTTAATGATATGCTCATATTTCAAAACCTTTCAACGAATCCAAATTGATTATTTAGATATTTTAAAATCCGAAAAGAGTAGATTATTTTTCATATTCAAACTAAATCTATAACAATACAAGTTCATTTTATTATTTTATTATAGATACGCCTAAAACAGATTGGTTGCAGAAAGTTCAATGCCTTACATCTTTAGCAGACACTCATCTATTTCATGGAAAACAGTCAGAAGCAGCACAGGCTATTATTGACGTCATTACAACACCAACTACAGACAGGAAAGGACGTGACGTCATTTCACAGCTGGGGAGTATGTGATAGCCTGTTATTTTAAGTATTTTGTATATTTTATATTCATAGTACTTGGTATTAATATATATTTGATTAAAGTTACATGGTTAGCTTATTAATTACATTTTGTAATTAAGAATAAGCATTGTGTATTATTTGATTTTAACGTATTGACATGGACTATTGATGGACGAGTTCTTATCTTTTGTTTTGCAACGGTTAAGTTTGGTTTCACTGTAGTTAGTACTTTATTTTGAGCGTTACCTTATATTTCTATTATTGGTTATTATTTTTGTCGGTTTAATTCCTTTGTTATATATCTTGTGGGAAGACATCTTGTGCTCAACACATATATATATTTACCTGTCTGCAATTTAACAACTTTAAAATAATATCTTGAATAACAGTTCTGTGATTGGAAAGTTTCTTTTATAAGGTATATTTAAACCTTACTAAAGATGTAGTGTTTGAGTATTTAATGGTTTATATGGAAATGAGCCACTTGTACGATATGTGAGGTGTATTTACAAATCCATTATATTTACTTCGCATCGTCTGAATAAAAGTTGCAGAACCCTAGTTTGAAGTTATTTTTAATAAAGCCTGAGGAAACCGGCTTTTACAAGTGTATACACCAACACCAATATTAAAAACAAGGAAACATTAAATATAAGTATCTTTAAATAATTCCGATAACAGATATCCTTCATCGGTATGGTTATGATGATGTAAAATGAATCATATCAATGTATTCTGATTTAACCATAACAATCTTTACAGTTATACAATTAAAAACCAAACAGCGCTTGTATAATTCTAAAATTTCAAAAATGGCGTATAGTAATCACTAATGTGCGATATGAACTGGTACAATCCTAAAATTTCACAGGTGACGAAAGTGCTATTCATTAGGAGCAGTGTCTGTTGTAATAACTTGTGAAATTTTATGATTGTACCAGACGATATCTAAACAAGTTTATCCTTTCTCTTCAAAGATTTGTGTTCTTTATGTGCGACGTGATCAGGCATGGTCGCATTTTTTCATGACGTCACTATAGGAAATTCAAATCAAGAAAATTTCACGTCATAATTGAAATTTCGACCAATCATTTGCCGAGAACAAAGCTTTCTCTAGAGATGAGAATTATTTTTCTCACACCGATTGAGACATGTGAAAATAGCATGAAAATTAGAGAAAGACAGTTTTTCACAAGCATTTATATTAGCATACCAGTTTTGATAATATTGAACGATTCATTTATGTTATCTTAGTCAAACCTAAAATAAACAAAAGGTCTCGTACATTAGAAGCCCATTTTTTTGCCATTAGAAGCATCAATACATAAGATTTTGAATACATCGTAAACAATATGAGGTTGATCATGAATTTAATGTTATTAAACAATTTTATATTTTCTTAAAATACATATCGGAGGGGCCCGCAGTTCTCCACGTAAGAACGAAATTAGTACAGTTTACCTAAGTTGAGTATATACAGGGGGCGAGAGGGGTCTCATCCGATTTCCAGTTTTAATATCAGAAAATCCCGAAATCCCAGACATATTTTGTTAAAAATCCCGATCCCGATAAATTTGTTCCCCAATTTTAAAGTTTAAAGTTTCAATGCTTACGATTTAAACGTCTCGGGTATGATTGATGTTCAAAGTCTTTCAGCGTAACCAATCCGAATATGTATTATCAATATTACCGTGACGTCAAGCTGCATATAAGCATTTTTGTTCTCATAAATCTTCAGTAGCCAGTCAGAAAATTGGCCAAATTCCAGTTCAAGTCAATACAAGAACCTATATGACAAGCACTGGAATCGTTTTGTAACGGAGAGAAATTTGAATCTATCGAGTCACCATTCGAAAAACCACTGAACCAAGGATAAACCAAGTTACAGACATAAACAGAACTACAAATGTCACTTGAGAGATTTATAAAGTAGTCGAAACGCTGCTTTACATTATAAAACTAAAAAATACCAGATTTTAAGACACTTGTTAGGATAAATGATTATGCTTAGGGCTGTATGCAACTACACAACTGATCACCAACAAGAAGCTGATCGACCGACCTTGGGAAAATTAATAATGATGTATAATGGGTCAATTTTCTAGTAGTGATTGACAGGTATGAATTAATGTTGAGGCTCTTGTGGGGGCACAATTTAGAAAAGTAGAAAGTTACGCTTACTTTATGTAGAAAACATGTTTTAAAAATAAAAAATCAAGATAGTCCGTGACTTTAACAATTTTGTGAAATTTCTTTTTTTTTGGTCCATTAGAGGTTTCAAAATGTACAGTGTTAGTGCTATAAATAATCAGCCAGTCTTGATGATATTCGTAAAGTCCTCCCAGATCGAGAAACATGTACTCTGATCTGGATCTACTCTGTTTCTAGATGCGATTCTGATTGAAATATAATGAAAATGGCACTTTTATCTGTCCAAGGTACAGTTTTTTGTCAATCCCGTTATATTTCAACATAAAAATCCCGATTTCCCGTGGCTAAAAACGTGGCTTTCCCGTATCCCGATGTTTTTCTATCCCGAATTCCCGATCTTTAAACAAGGCAATCCCGATTTCCCGTTGCTAAAATCGGCCGATCCCGGCGTCCCGAAAATGGTCTCGCCCCCTCTATATAGCGACAAAAGGATTATGAACAGATTCGACATCGAATTGGCCCGATAAAATCCCCATATCTCGGGCGAATAATTCAGAACAGATCCAATCATACTGTTGAATAGAAAACACTTTTGACTACGTCCAATGAATACTCTTTTATTTAATTAAATTGAAATGACATACCAATATAACGTGAGGGTACCCAAATTGCACCTATTTTGACAGTTTTTTAACCTACGTTTATTTATGCTTCGGACAAAGGTTTTCATTGTGTGTTTATTTTGTAGATGTATCATTATTTACTATATGGTTTTACCAATTTAATTTTGAATCCATATGGAATCATAGAAAAGTTGGTCTGAACTGACCTCCAAACCATCAATGATTCTGTAATGAGGAGTACCCAACTTGCATCCACGCTTAAATTCGCATCGTCAAAAGTCGAATAACAGAGCTTTTGTTTATTTTTTTCAAATATTTTGAACAATTGGATGTTAGTCCATGCTTACTCTTCATTTTTTAAGAAATGGATACTTGTAACATATTGTTTTTGCTAATTTTAAAAGGATGACGTTTTGATGACGTCGCATGGCGACGTTTCCGTACATTTTGCTTTTTCAGTAAACACTTCATCTGTAGATAAATACTGTGAACGTTTTGTGTACATCTAAATATATTTACCTATGTTGAAAGACGTGCATAGTATCAAATCATAAAAATACAAATTGTTTAGTCTATAGGAAATCTTGTAAGATTTCCGCTGCTATTTTTGCTAAATAGGCGCAATTTGGGTACTCGGTGCAATTTGGGTACCATGACGTTATATATATATATATATATATAGATATTGGAAGATGTGCTGTGAGTGCCAATGAGACAACTCTCCATCCTAATAACAATTTATAAAAGTAAACCATTATAGGTCAATGTACGGCCTTCAACACGGAGCCTTGGCTCACACCGAACAACAAGCTATAAAGGGCCCCAAAAGTACTAGTGTAAAACCATTCAAACGGTAAAACCAACGGTCTAGTCTATAAAAACGAGAAACGAGAAACACGTATAAATTACATAAACAAACGACAACAACTGTACATCAGATTCCTGACTTAGGACAGGTGCAAACATTTGCAGCAGGATTAAACGTTTTAATGGTACCAAACCTTCTCCTTTTTCTGAAACAATAGTATAACATCACAACATAGAAAACACACGATAAAACATCAATTGGAAGGCTTAGCTCAATCAAAAACGTAAATTAACACACTATGAACGAATAAATTGATCTGTGATACCTGAAAGTAAATACATAGTTTTCAAGTTCTTGACCTTCGAAATAAATCATTTTCGGGTTTCCAACTATTTCGAAGAAAATTTTTGTCATGTCCGTAATTGCAGTTATATATACCACCGCCTGCAGTATAGGGAAAGTGTATCCAACAATATTTGCAATGCATCGGGAGACTTTGCTATCAGAACGGTATCGTCAGCAGGTAATATCAAATATATGAGATAACTATTGAGCTCAAATATGTTGATTGGGACCACCATTATTATAAACTTGTATATCAATGATTATATCGTTAAAGAAAAATACAAATAAGAGCGGAGAGATTGGTTTGCCCTGTTTCACACCAAGAAAATTGATAAACGCATCAGATAAGCCATCTTTCGTTTTGAAAGATGACCATGAAACTATGCTATTGTATATCCATTACATTTAGATTCATTATATCCCACGACGAGATCAGGTACGATCTGACTCAATGTTATCACCGAGTCGTCATGCCGAGGTCTGGATGTCTGTAATCGAAGCGTTACATCCTTCTCCGATGAGGAAAATACGGGGTTGTCAAGGCCGTCGGTAACTGTATTTTTATTAATGGATTTCGCTTCTTTCCTCGCTTTATGTGACATAGCAAATATCAATCGATCTTTGAAAATTGAATCGTCTCTTCTAATATATGTAAATGTTTTGAGACATCTTTTTAAATCAGTTGGAAGTTCTCCCTCAGGAATATTTTCCATCAAAACGACCACCATGTGACGTTTTCGTTCTATAATACTTTGCTGAAAAGCTTCATAAAATTCATACATGCAATAGTGGCTCTGTAAAAATGTTTTGATAAGATAATGACTGTATGTCTACTTGATTCAACGCTATCTATAACATTGTCAAAATTGTCTTCCCAGGAATGAAGTCTCTATGGTGAAGACAAAACCGGAACTGGTGGTAACCGTCGGATTGAGATGATGTTTCTAATTCTTTAAACGTCTTAGAAACCCATTCTTCGTCTTGACTACTGTACGACACAAATGCATCATAAGTCTTGTTCTCCGAAACTTCTGCTGGTTGACAAGGAAGTATAATATGAAATCTTGTATACGTCAAAATAAATATTTCTTTCCTGAATTTTGTCAAAAGTATAATGATAACAACAAGAATCACTATGCAGACGCTTAGAACTATTATAGGAGCTGGTGAAGTTGCACTGAACAATGGACATGATAGATCAGACTTGGTTATCTTTGAAAGTTTTCTCCTTTCAATATGTCCGGTAAGTTGCAGGTCATATTTTAAGATAATCATATGGCTGCAGGCCCAATGCTTCCCATTTCGTATCATCATGTATTATTTCCAACACTTCAATCATGTGATCAGAACATTCACAATGTATTGGATTGTTTCGAATGTCGACGTTAACGTTCGGTAAGCTACCTAAGAGTTCCAAATCGCTTTGTGTTAGTTCGGTTATGTTATTGTATCTTAAATCTAATTTTAGTTTGAAAGAACTCCACGTAACGGCTGACGGATCCAAATCTAGGGTTGATATGAAATTGTAAGAGAGATCTAATAATTTCAATTTTGGAAAGAATCTCCACCAAGTTTTAAATTCTTTAGCGATTTCACTTTGTCCGGTGTTTGACAAATTATAAAATGTCAGCTTCGGAAATGTTGATAGTTCAGTTTGAATAGACAGGAGATATCTTGACTTAGTGCTGCTTGTACTCAGATCCATCTTTTCAAGCTCGCTGAACGTACATCTATGGTTTATCTCGCGAGTCTTTGTAATCATGTTACTCCTGGCGCCTATGATGTCATCTTTTGAATTTTCCGATTGATCGTCTTTTCGGATTTTTAATTCGTCCAGATTATATTCATACGTCATATTTGTATATATGAGAGTTTGTAAAGTTTTATCATTGCCGCAATTGAAATCTTCGGTAACCTCTCTGAAATTGAATAATAATGACATCAAATCTTTAAGTCCACAGAGAATGATAGAGTCAGAAATGTCCATGACCCGTAGATGATCCGGAATGGTTTCGATATAGGGATTTCCATAGTCCGTAAAAAATCCAGTTATAGTACAACTTTTTACTCTGATAAAATCAATATTCTTGGCTTTGATTGGCCAAGGTAATAAAATCATTGAAAAGTTAACACATTTCAAATCAAATTGGAATTCATAATTCGAGTTTAAGATCCATTTCTAATGACAGCGAAGTCCCATAACCCAGAATGGTTCTTGTCAATTAAACAAGAACAAAAATAAGTTCCATTCGTCTCTGTTATTGTACATGTATCATTCAAACTTTCGGGTAGAATACTATTTCCACTATTTCCAACCGTTTCAGTTTCATTCATGACATCTGGTTTTAGGAAATCCGTCAGCGAATCTTGTCCAAATAAAGCGTCTGTACTTTTTTCCTGAGAGAGTCCATGATATATTGAATAGACAGTAAACATAAAACAAACAATCAGTAAAGTCCTCATTTTGAATTGTTATGTTAATGCGTATGATAGATGGTCATAGTGATTTACTATTTCCTTTATAACAATTTACTGTAGTCATAATGGGACCACATAACAATATGAATCATATTTTGTTTTAGATCGAATCCATATTCACGTTTCCTTGATTTAATCACATCACATGTAATGAATTAGTTAACTCGGTTTCGATGAATTAAATTAAATTTTAAATTCCTTTTTTATTACAATTACTGTTTAAGAACATGCTATGTGTTATGACATTTTAATTCGACCACATATAAAAAAAACCAAGCAAAGCAAGACAATAGTACATTTTAACTAGAATAACACATCGGTTTAGTAATTAAATGCAGTTGTCCACTGCGATTGGAAAGAAAAAGTAAGGATAAATGTACATCCTCGGAAACAATTATCTACATTGTCGTCATGTAGGTGGTCTGCCTTAGTGTGATATTATTTTGTAGCCTGGTGTTAATGTAAGAGGGTCTAAATAGGGGTTCACGGAATAGAGAAAATGGTTCAAAGGGGTTCACAGAATAGAGAAAATGGTTCAAAAATAAAGAATAGCGAAGAATGGACAAAACAAAATTAAGAATGGAGAACAAAGGGGTGCTTAAATATTAAGAATAGGGAATAATAGGCCAAAAATTTTGAAAAAGAGAAAAATGGTCTATAAAGATTTTATATTCAGAATTGAAGACCCTCAAATCCACACCCTCATGTTATGCATCATGTCCAACACATTACTCTGATAGATTAAATATATAGTTCAGTGTGTCATAGATCCGTATACCGTTTCTTTATACAAAATAAGGAGATGTGGTATGATTGCCAATGAGACAACAAGCCAACAAAATTCAAATGAAGTGGATGTAAGCAATTATAGGCAACCGTACGGCCTTCAACAATTGAGAAAAATTATACCGTATAGTCGGCTATACAAGGCTCCGACATGAAAATATGAAACAATTCAATTAAGAAAACTAACGGCCTAATTTATAACAAAACAATTTACAAAAACAAATATGTCAGACATGAACCAACGACAACCACAGAACTACAGGTCCCTGACCTGGGACAGGCACATATAGAATGAGGCGGGGTTAAACATATTTGCAGGCGCCAACACCCCTACCCCTAACCTGGGACAGTGGTATAACCGTACAATATGAGAACAAACTATAAAAATCAGTTGAAAAGGCTTAACTCATCATATCGATACCAAGCAGAAAACGAAAAGACAGACTGGACGTGGCAGGGTATTTATACATCCTCACAACAAAAAGGTACAAAGTACAGATCTGAGAGTAATTGCAGTTACTGACAGCAAGTTAAAACCCAATAAAACTAATAATAAATCATGTATCTAAGATTAAAACATCAATCAGTACACATCCAAAATATAATGGATTTAGTATAAAGACGTCATTAACAGTCAGAGAAAACATGACTTTGTGCAATGCCAAAATAAAGGTATCGACAGATTTGTAGTACCGTGAATTTGCATATGTGTATAACAATAATAATTAGTATGGTTTTAATTTTACTGATAACAAAATCAATATTTATACCAATAAAAACAATATTCAAAGATCTAATTACAGTGTTGACTTGATTACCTTTTAGAGTTAGTTTATTCAAATGATTAATAAGTTTACCCGGATCGTATCTAAATTTCCAGGCTGAGTAAATAAAATCACCGTAAAATTAGATGTGCTATTCCGTTTGAAACAAGTTTTCTACAGGTACTTTATTTACATGGTCTTTAAAATAAAAATAAAACCTAAAGGCAAAAAGCAAAAGAATTTTATACTTTTACCTTGATTTTAATTTCACAAAATCTTTTGCATTAGTGTTCCTCAGATATAGTAGTACACATATTACAGCCAAACGTGTATGTCCTTTTAAAGAAATGAAACAGCATTTTCCAGGAATAAAATAAATTACAAAAATCAAATAGGTTCTCCATTCATTTTTTTATATATATAACCCCTGAATTGCTATGTTGTTTTCCCCCGTCTCGTATGATTTAAAAGTTGGTGTTACAAGCTTCACAGTCGACCGTCAATTAAACAACTTAAAATATGTACATTATATATATGGCTATCTTGTGAATAAAAGATATTTTAATGTCGACATGGTTTAAGCTGAAGTATTATTATAATTACTAAAATTTGTATAGCTAACAGCTAACACCATATGAATAATTATTGTAAACATATCATGTTGCTGTAAGTCACTAATCCTCTATCGAACTCCTGAATTTTTTTGTTGTACAAATTATGAATATTTGTATCATAACATGTTTTCATGTAGTCATGTGATTTTGTGGACTGCTGTTTGTCGTTTGTCGTTTTGGTTGTTGTGTTGTCTTTTTTTCGACATTCGTTTTGATAGTTGATTTTGGTATATTTTACTCCCTCTTTTTATAAACAGCGATCTTCTTTATCAAAATTATACACAAAATAAAATTAAGAAACAGTGTACTATGTATCTCATTAAGAGTTTGACAATATTACAAATAAGGTCATCCTTTAATGTAACTAAGATGTAAATCCCTAGGCTCGTTTCTTATGTTACTGATGGTCTGTAGGTGACCTGTTACAATGCACAATTACTGCCCTTATCAAGCATACACTCGTTTTCCGGTGGCAGCCGGAAATTCCACCATTTATCCCGGTCGACCCACTTTGCTGATCCTAATCTATTTAATTAATTGTTTATTTTTTCTCGTCCTAAAGATGCATGACATATTTGCCACTGGACTATAAGCAAACAAAATCAATCAACATTATAATACAGTGTGACACATCCTTAAAGGAATATCACAGGTGGGGTTCAGGATTTGATGTTAAGAGGGGTGCTCCGGAGAATTAGGAATTAGAGAATCTTATTTTGACGCAAAACTGGCTGTAGATTTATCTTTATTGCAAGTTTTTTAGGGTGAGTGGCGCCCTGAATCCGTTTGATTATGCATATATATATAACTACACAGATGTGTGTTGAGATGCCTTAATCCTCATTATAAATTTATACATAGATATAGGAAGATGTGGTGTGAGTGCCAATGAGACAACTCTCCATCCAAATAACAATTTATAAAAGTAAACCATTATAGGTCAATGTACGGCCTTCAACACGGAGCCTTGGCTCACACCGAACAACAAGCTATAAAGGGCCCCAAAAGTACTAGTGTAAAACCATTCAAACGGTAAAACCAACGGTCTAGTCTATATAAAAACGAGAAACGAGAAACACGTATAAATTACATAAACAAACGACAACTACTGTACATCAGATTCCTGACTTAGGACAGGTGCAAACATTTGCAGCGGGATTAAACGTTTAAATGGTACCAAACCTTCTCCTTTTTCTGAAACAATAGTATAACATCACAACATAGAAAACACACGATAAAACATCAATTGGAAGGCTTAACTCAATCAAAACGTAAATTAACACACTATGAACGAATAAATTCGATCTGTGATACCTGAAAGTAAATACATAGTTAATAAAATATTAGGGACAAACATTCAAGGCCAAAAGCAAACAAAACAAGTCCAAATAAAGCCATGGCAAGACACCATCGCGAAATATTTAACCCTTAGAAAATAATAACTTTTGAAAAACCGGTTTTCATAATATATACAGGTAAATGAAAAATAACTTTGTCGTTTTAGGTATACTTTTTCTGTCTATATAAAATCTTCCAATAATTAGGAATACCAAGAAAGGTCTGTCATATAAATACCTAATTTAACACTAGATACATAAGGGTAAATATCAACAATAAAACTTCCTGTACAGATTAAAGGAGAATAATCTTGATGTTTATACAAATGTAGTATGAAGAAGTGAAAATTAGTAGACATTCCAAATAATCAAAGCTGGTATACAGACAAGATCCATATTAATATAAAATAACAAAAAGTATTAAAATAGTATCAACAAGTCGAATTAACAAGAAAGTACGATTTGAGAGTACTGCAGTTACTGACAGCTAGTTAAAAGCCAAAACAATTAATGATAAAATATATATATATATATATATATATATATATATATATATATATATATTAATTTTTTTAAATTTCACTTGCCAACCATACTCAAATTTGTTTTCTATCCTTTCATTTCTTTTGAAGTTTAATTCTATTTTATCAGAAAATATCAATAATATTGGTCGCTGAAAATTGGGCCAGTTCCAGGGCGGATCCAGGACTTTTGAAAGGGGCGTAATTCCATAAAACGAAACATTTTGGAGCATTTAAAGCTAAACATCATATAAATCGTGAAAACATGATATTATAAAGAATAATTGGCGATCAAAAGTTGGGGTACGCCCTCTACGTCCTTGGATTCGCCACTGATTTCAATGATATGCTCTTATTTCAAAACTTTTCAATGAATCTCAATTCATCATTTAGATATTTTACAAATCCGAAAAGAGTAGGTTATTTTTATATTTAAACTTAGTTTATAACAATACAAGTTCAGATATATTATTTTATTAAAAATATATATGTATATATATATATGTATATATAATTAAACTATGCAACTTTATGTTCTTAAGATTTAGATTAACTTTTTCAACGACGAGATCTGATATTAGAACGTTATACTATTCGAGCAAATTTATAACAATACTGTACAAGTTCTGTGACATAATTTCATTTACAAAAATAAATACATCATTAAACTATGCTACTGTATATCCATTACATTTAGATTCATTATGTCCCACGACGAGATCAGGTACGATCTGACTCAGTGTTATCACCGAGTCGTCATGCCGAGGTCTGGATGTCTGTAATCGAAGTGTTACATCCTTCTCCGATGAGGAAAATACGGGGTTGTCAAGGCCGTCGGTAACTGTATTTTATTAGTGGATTTCGTTTCTTTCCTCGCTTTATGTGACATAGCAAATATCAATCGATCTTTGAAAATTGAATCGTCTCTTCTAATATATGTAAATGTTTTGAGACATCTTTTAAATCAGTTGGAAGTTCTCCTCAGGAATATTTTCCATTAAAACGACCACCATGTGACGTTTTCGTTCTATAATACTTTGCTGGAAAGCTTCATGAAATTCATACATGCAATAGTGGCTCTGTAAAAAATGTTTTGATAAGATAATGACTGTATGTCTACTTGATTCAACGCTGTCTATAACATTGTCAAAAATTGTCTTCCCAGGAATGAAGTCTCTATGGTGAAGACAAAACCGGAACTGATGGTAACCGTCGGATTGAGATGATGTTTCTAATTCTTTAAACGTCTTAGAAACCCATTCTTCGTCTTGACTACTGTACGACACAAATGCATCATAAGTCTTGTTCTCCGAAACTTCTGCTGGTTGACAAGGAAGTATAATATGAAATCTTGTATACGTTAAAATAAATATTTCTTTTCTGAATTTTGTCAAAGAATAATGATAACAATAAGAATTACTATGCAAATGCTTAGAACTATTATTGAGCTGGTGAAGATGCACTGAACAATGGGCATGATAGATCAGACTTGGTTATCTTTGAAAGTTTTCTCTTTCAATATGTCCGGTAAGTTGCAGGTCATATTTTAAGATATTCATATCGATGCAGGCCCAATGCTTCCCATTTCGTATCATCATGTATTATTTCCAACACTTCAATCATATGATCAGAACATTCACAATTTATTGGATTGTTTCGAATATCGACGTTTACATTTGATAAGCTACCTAAGAGTTCCAAATCACTCTGTGTAAGTTCGGTTATGTTATTGAATCTTAAATCTATTTTTATTTTGAAAGAACTCCACGTGTAGGCTGATGGATCCAAGTCTAGGGTTGATATGAAATTGTAAGAGAGATCTAATAATTTCATCTTTGGAAAGAATCTCCACCAAGTTTTAAATTCTTTCGTGATTTCAGTTTGTCCGGTGTTCGACAAATTATAAAATGTCAGCTTTGGAAATGTTGATAGCTCAGTTTGAATGGAGAGGAAATATCTTGACTTACTAGTGCTTGTACTCTGATCAATTTGTTTAAGCTCGCTGAACGTACATCTGTGGTTAAGCTCGCGAGTATTCGCAATCATGTTACTACCGGCGCCTATGAAGTCATCTTCTGAATTTTCAAACTGACCGTCTTTTAGAAAATTTATTTCGTCCATATTATATTTATAAGTAACATTTGTATAGATGAGAGTTTGTAAAGTTTTGTCATTGCCGCAGTTGTAATCTTCGGTAACCTCTCTGAAATTGGTTACCATTGACATCAAATCTTTTAGTCCAATGAGAACGATAGAGTTGGATATGTCCATGACCCGTAGATGATCCGGAATGGTTTCGATATAGGGATTTCCATAGTCCGTAAAAAATCCAGTTATAGTACAACTTTTCACTCTGACAAAATCGATATTCTTGGCTTTGATTGGCCAAGGTAATAAAATCATTGAGAAGTCAACACATTTCAAATCAAATTGGAATTCATAACTCGAGTTTAAAACCCATTTCCTAATGGCAACAAAGTCCCATAATCCAGAATTGTTTTTGTCAATTAAACAAGAACAAAAATAAGTTCCATTCGTCTCTGTTATTGTACATGTATCATTCAAACTTTCGGGTAGAATACTATTTCCACTATTTCCAACCGTTTCAGTTTCATTCATGACATCTAGTTTTAGGAAATCCATCAGCGAATCTTGTCCAAATAAAGCATCTGTACTGTTTTCCTGAGAGTGTCCATGATATATTGAATAGACAGTTAATACAAAACAAACAATCAGTACAGTCCTCATTTTGAATTGTTATGTTAATGCGTATGATAGATGTGTGAATTTATTATTTCCATTATAACAATTTACTCTAGTCATCATGGGACCACAAAAAAATATGAATAATTTTTTTGGGTATAGATCGGAATCCATATTCACGTTTGCATGATTTAATCACATCACATGTAATGAATTAGTTAACTCGGTTTCGACGAATTAAATCAAATTTTATATTCCGTTTTATTTACAACTGTTTATGTTAATTCCCAAATGTTTCCATATAACAAATACTCCTCAAAGCACATGGTTTGTGTTATGACATTTTAATTCGACCGCATACTAAAAAACGGCAAAGCAATAGTACTATTTACTAGAATAACACATCGGTTTAGAGATTAAGTGCATTTTTCCACTGCGATTGGAACGAAAAAGTAAGGATAAATATACATCCTTGGCAACAATTATCTACATTGTCGTCACGTAGTTTGTGTTCTGTCTTAGTGTGACATTATTTTGTAGCCTGAGGTTAATGTAAGAGGGTCTTGATAGGGGTTTACAGAAAAGAGAATGATAGACAAAAAGAAAGAATAGAAAATGGACAAAACAAATTAAAGAATTAAAGAATCGAAAACAATGGAGTGTTTAATTGTAAAGAATAAGAAGTAATGTGCCATAAAATTTGAAAAAGAAAAATTGTTGTAAACAATTAAGATTACAGACTTAAAGACCCCAAATCCACACCCTCATGTAATACATCATGTCCAAAACATTTCTCTGACAGTTTATATAGATAAGTATGTCAGAGATCCGTTTACCTTTTCCTTGTTTACTTGTCCTTTCATTAAAATAATAAAACCAAAAGGCAAAAGAATTTTATACTTTTTACCTTGATTTTAATTTTTGAAAATCTTTACACATTGGTTTTACTTATATTTAGTGGGACAAAGTAACAGCCAAGCGTATATGTCCTTTCTAAGAATGAAAATAACATATTTTAGGAATAAAATACATGTTAAAAAAATCAAATGGTGTTTTTGAAAATGTTTGGTTTGCTGGAAAGGACCAGAAGCTGTCGAAGTATATATTGTTATAGGGATCTTAGTGTTCTTTATCGTACTTAAAACTAAATCTATATATATATAAAACACTGAAAACAGATCTTTATACAAAATCCACAGATAAGCACCAGTACATACATGTTTCGTCGAGCCATCCAAATTCTGTCAAAAATGGCCGAAACGTGTGGAAACTTGTGTTATAGTTTTATTATATATATATATGTATGTTTCCTATTGGTTACAATTGATAAATATACAAACTATAGACTAAAGGATCTAAAGACCATGTTCCACTCACCTGAATATATATGCATCCTCAACAGTGGCCTCTGTCCAACGGTTGTAGATTTGTCTATATTCATGACTTAACTCTCTCTTGGTTGGTCGTGTTCTGCTGGCCGTTGTAACTGTTACAGTTTCTCTCTATCTTCTATAATGTTTGCCCAAAATGAAAAAAAGGTTAACATTTTCATTGCAGGGCAATAACTCATATGAGGAGTCGACTGACAATTTAGGCTATTCTAACGTATTTGTGGATATTGTTTTGCTGCTTATTTTGCGTTTTAAAGTTTCTTTCTATCTTTCATAGTTTCCAAGATAACTCACAAAACACAAAAGATGGTTAAAAATCGTCAATTAAGGGCAATAACTGTGGAGTTGACTGACGATTACACTTTTGATGCACATTGACAGTCGCTAGAATTCAACATTCTAAACATTTTGCCCTGTCAGTTTTTTTTCTATCTTTAGTAATTTCAAGAAAATAGACAAAATTGCATGTTTCTCCTATGTTCTATTTTAGACATCTTAGCCATGTTGGTTGGCAGGCGGGGTCATCGGACACATTTTAAAACCCCAATTGTGATTGTGGCCAAGTTTGTTTTTGTAAAAGTTAACGTACGACGGAATACGGACGTAAGTGCACTTGACCTGACAACATCTTGACGTGTTTGATTTGATTTTTTTTATTTTGGTGTTTTAACGCCACTTTAAGCACCGCTTTTGGGCTATTTCGTGGCGGCCAGTTTTTATTGGTGGAGGAAGCCGGAGTGCCCGGAGAAACCACCGACCTTCGATAGGAAAACTGACAATCCTAGTCAATTAAGACTGAGTCGAGTGCACCCGCACGAGCGGGGTTCGAACTCACAACCTCAGTGTTGACTGGCTAGTGATTACAGTAGTAACTACCTTAACCACTCGGCCACCGAGGCCCCTTGACGTGTTTGACCAAGAAGACATGTTCACTTTAACTAAAAGCTATAGGTATAAATTCATGAAATTATATTAATATTTCATGAATAAATATATGATTCTATGGTCGGCATAAGATAAAAAAGAAGAATTGTTTAAATTAATTTTGCCATTTTGATTTTTTTTTCCTCATTGTTGAAGGTTGTATACGATTGTTGTTTATACATTCTCGTCCTTTTGTCTCTTGTGGATAGTTGTACACCTCTCTTTATATTTGTACTAGATAATGATAGTTTATATATACAGAAACCCGGATGAATTAAAGACCATTATGTACAATTATGGCAATTACAGTGTCACAAAACGGTTAATGGTTATTGCTAGTTATTTACTGTTAGTGTAACTACTGAAGCCCGAATCATGATTTCTTTTTCACAAAATGTGTGTGGTGGGGACATACGAACGCCAGTGTTAGTTTTTTCTTCAAACAACGAGACTCAAAATATGCATAAAATCCCTTACATCTCTTCATTGTTCCTATTTGAATCGCGATCTTTACGAAATCGTCCTTTGACTTCAAAATTCCAATCCCCTTAATCGAAAAAATACTATTAATTAGAATATAACAATTAAAGCACTTTAAAAGTCTTTGTCATAAAAATGTATGCGATATTTTCTGTTGAATGGTTTGCAGTAAACTGTCATCAAGCAATAAACATATCGACACGGAGATTGATTGATTGATTGATTGATTGATTGATTCAGTGTAAAAGGTTATATTGCGGCGATACACGGAGATGAAATTAAAAAAGCATTTCTTTATTCCTAGCCTAAATAAATATTCTATAAAATTCTGCATACAACTTTTGTAGTAACTCACCATATCTGAAATACAAAATAAATCATTGTGAAAATTTTGGCAATTAAATTTGCCTTCTTCTTAATTTTCCAAATAAGTTTAAAACAAATAGCAGATGGTTTCTGCATATTCGGGCGACAAAAATAAACTACGAGGTAGGCTGTCCAAAGTGGGTCGACATTATGAATGTGGGAAATTGGACTGCCACTGGATGATAACTTAAGGTGTTTATAGGAGATGATCAGAAATCTTGCCTTGTCACCGTGCCGCCTACGGTTTCCTCAACGAGCTGTTACATAAAGACTGCGAGAATATTCCCATGCACGAAATGTCGGATTTGACATCCCCGGACGTGGCTGCGTATTTACACATCCCGTACAGCCATGTGGACTTTCCTTGTGAAAACTAACTCAAACGGAAAACTATATATATCTTTATTCTCATACAGCCAATGCCGATTACATCGATACAGAGAAAACAATTGCATAGTATAAAATAAACATAATATAAATACGGTGATGAGAGAGGCACAATTAAACAAACAAATAACATCGGATATAACCAGGAGGACAAACACAATTATTTACACATTAGATATACATACAAAGTTTCTTAAGAATTTCTTTACAGTTACAGGACATTAGTTCCAAAAATATCTTGTGTTATGTCTGTTTGTAAAATAAATTTTATATATTTCTTTCGTTTTTGGGAAAAGCCGTGCATTAAAAATGTAGTGATACTCAGCACCAATTGTATATTTGTACATAAGATGTTGTCCCTTTCTATATCTTGCCATCTAACACAGTTGTTGTGTATTTATTGTTCTAAATTATTGAAACTTCTAACAGAATCTTGAAAACCAAGGATGTTAAAGTATTCTTCAAATTCTAATTTCGTTTTAAAATCTTATGGTGTATTGCCTTTATAGATGTTTCAATATCGGCATACCATTTCTGAGAAACGGGAACATGTAGTTTGACAAATCAAAGAAAACAGACTCATATGTTTTATATACATAAAGTATAAAGTAACCAACATAGATTTGTCGATTCATTTAATTTTTAATTATTCTAGAAATGTTTTTATGTAAATGCACTGTTAACCACTTATTTTTAATCCTGGATGTTTTTAAGCCAGTATTTTACGAAGAATATTGATGAAATAGTCTATTGAATGCGTTTTAAAGCATATTAGAATGTATGCATGTATACAACTTTGTAATACACTTTTATAACGTCTCATAAGTAAATTTGTTTGGCTGGGTACTGATTATTTTAAATATTGCATATGTTTAATTGTATATTGTTCAACTGTTAATCAATACGTGACACTTCAATAAAATAATTTATCATTATTATTTTATGTTTTATATATTTCAAAAATCCTATGACCTTTTTTTATCATGATTGTTCTTTTTAAATGTGATTGCGTCAATACTAATAAAATAAGAAGGTACCGATGCCTTAGTTTGCCTGGAGTCCTGGCTAATCTT
>JAASAO010001285.1:0-22279 GCA_017311375.1 Mytilus coruscus | reverse complement strand
GTCAGAACTACAACTGTCGCACATGTTGGAACATATTAAATTATTGCAAATATTGTGTTTAAGCGTCGTATCATGAATGAGAGGATATATCATGTATACACATCGATGGATAGAACAACGACAAAGATTTTTTTAGTTTATTGAATAAAATGCATAACTATTTACAGCGAGAACACTTTGCAAATACTAAATCATGTGTTTACAAATTTTCAAATGTCAACAATGCATAACAGGCAAATTGCTATTGTATAGAATGGCTGGAAAACGAATCCAGAAGAACAAGTCACTTTACTTACATTGTATATGCACCCTACCATCTAAATATTTTCTCCACATTTATACTTTTTTAATTATTAGAGAGTAAAATTAGTAAAACATTTTCCAGAAGTCAATTCAGCACTTGCAACAATCAAAGTCGAGCATCCATGGGTTTTCAAATCAAGTAATACACTTATACACAGATTTTACAAAACTGAATATTTCGTGAACCCCTCGTCAATCCCTTTAAAAGCAATTGGTTATGCACGTGAGTTTTAAGACCTTTCCAAAATAATAAAAAGTTGTTTGCATGCACTTAATACACGTATACACAGATTATCCCAAGCTAAGTGTTGCTTGTTACCAAAAGAAAAGCAATGGCTATACATGTACATTTAATACTTTGAAGCCGGAGTCTGATGTTTGTTAAAACTTTCATAGAAAATACACTGCAACTGGATATAATGATAATACCCATGAACATTAGTATCAAATACATACTAGTGGATGCGTATTCATCATGTGACAAGTCACGTGATATATTTACATTATTCACACTTGTATTTTGCACAAGAACTGTTGCCTTCACGTTTGTGTTAACATCGTAAATATCATAGTTACTACTGACATTGTATACTCCAATTTCGAACATTGAGGTTGTGTTCCGCATATTTGTTTTGAAAGTTAAAAAGTTAAAAGTGTTCTAACTTGCTTTCCCGTTTCTGTGTCCTCAAAAATGTTCTTGTTTCTGTGTTCTCAATTATATTCAGGTTTCTGTGTTCTTTAATATTCAGCTGAACGATGTTCTGTTCTTCAAACAAGGTGTGATCTTGTTGTTTTTTCTTTGTAATCAAACTGTCTTCAATTATATCCGCTATGTACTCATTGATTAAACAGTGCTTTCTTCAGACTGAAGTAATTTGGCGGTCCTTCATATTAAGTCTTTATATTAGATCGACACACATCTAACATGTGAACATCTTCTTTGACAACAGTGATATTTACTGCAACTGTAATCTTAATAACATCATACAGTCAATCAAAAATTTGAACTTGAACTTTAAATATTTTGTCTATCAAAATCAGTTAAGTACATTATATTTGCTTATATCTATATTTTTCTCCGGTAATAAAGGAAATACGTAAATGATTCTCCTGAATGTCAAATTTCTGCAGACAATCTTCTCTTCCCACGATGGCAATATATACTTTCTATAAATCCCTTGTAAATATATTTCCCTATGTTCAAGAATATTCTAATTGACAATTATCAATTATGCTTGTAGAATGTTCCTATGTGTATATCCGTTCGGTTTTTCCTTTGAATATATAGTATCTTTCTCTCATTCCGTTTCAGTCAGTCTTCCTTATATAATAAATGCATGAAACATCAAATTAACAATTATATTTTCACTACACAACGAGAGTTTAAGTGGAAAATCTTAAAACAGCAGTTCGTGAATATATAACGAGAAAGCTTCATTGATTCAGCAACACGCATACAACCTTATCGATCTAACCATTAACGTCGCCTTCTAAGAAACGCCTTATTAATACTGTCAACACTATACCTGTCGTTTTGAATCACGTGTTAGAGCACATTTAATTACTGCTATTTTTGCGTTAAGCATTTGAGCTTGAAAAATAAATTACTTTCGTGTTTTGTTTCGCACATTCCTGTAATTACGTTTCAGTCGTATTAGCAGTTTTGGAATTTAATACTTGTGATATATCCTGGATATTTAACAATAATATAGAATTCGATATTAAGAGATTATAAAGCATTGCATGCCAAGCCATCTTATTTAAAATCTTTTGAAGAGGAAGGATGACAATTCTTACTGTTTTTTGGTATTAATATTCTGTGATATTCGTTACAAAAAATACCGATTTCTATGTTTTCTATTCATTCAAATGATAGTTTAACTACCCACAGCTAATCAACTCACTGTACTGATAGATTGATTGTCTGTAGGTTATCTACTCACTGTACTGATATATTGACTGTCTGAAGGTTGTCTAGTCACTTTACTGATAGATTAATTGTCTACAGATTATCTACTTACTGTACTGATAGATTAATTGTCTTCAAGTGATCTACTTAATGTACTGATATATTGACTGTCTGACGGTTATCTAGTCACTTTGCTGATAAATTAATTGTCTACAGGTTTTCTACTCACTGTACTGATAGATTGATTGTCTACAGGTTATCTGCTCACTGTACTAATAGATTAATTGTCTGACGGTCATCTACTCACTGTACTGATAGATTGATTGTCTACAGATTATCTACTCACTGTACTGATAGATTAATTGTCTACAGGTTTTCTACTCACTACTGATAGATTAATTGTCTACAGGTTATCTGCTCACTGTACTGATAGATTGATTGTCTACAGATTATCTACTCACTGTACTGATAGATTAATTGTCTACAGGTTTTCTACTCACTACTGATAGATTAATTTTCTACAGGTTATCTGCTCACTGTACTGATAGATTAATTGTCTACAGGTTTTCTACTCACTGTACTGATAGATTGATTGTCTACAGGTTTTTACTCACTGTACTGATAGATTAATTGTCTACAGGTTTTCTACTCACTGTACTGATAGATTGATTGTCTACAGGTTATCTGCTCACTGTATTGATAGATTAATTGTCTGACGGCCATCTACTCACTGTACTGATAAATTAATTGTCTACATGTTATCTACTCACTGTACTGACAGATTGATTGTATACAGGTTATCTGCTCACTGTACTGATATATTGATTGTCTACATGTTATCTACTCACTGTACTGACAGATTAATTGTTTACAGGTTTTCTACTCACTTTACTGATAGATTAATTGTCTATAGGTGATCTACTCTCTGTACTGATAGATCGATTGTCTACAGGTTATCTACTCACTGTACTGATAGATTGATTGTCTGTAGGTTATCTACTTTCTGAGGAAATAAATGTTCATACATTACACAGCAATTCATAAGAATAGTCCAGCAGTGGAAGGAGTGTAAACCTAGGAGCTATTTTATCAACAGGGACATTGAAAGATAGCCAAACAGATCTAAGGTCAACTTTGCATGAGGGATATATATTTTGTCCTAGATATGGAATCTTTATAATTCCTAGAACACACCCGCGATATCGCGGGTCCGTGACTGAATTAAAATATATGATTATGTGTAAGCCTTATTTTAGCCTGGATTTTAGTATTGGTATTGTCATCTGATAAAGCCATGCAGATTATAAGATGCATAGTGTTCTCTGCTTTCAAAATCTTTCTGTTTGAACCCGTCGACCTGGAACTTATCAATTATTGGTAATAATAATTATTTGGAAAACAAAAGGGCCTGGAATGGAGTAATTTTTAAACAACAGCATTGTCCTGTATTAGTTATAAATAAAGTTGATTTTTGATTCGCCGTTTTACGTCATGTCGGTTAACAAATTGGAAACTGTACCTACGCCTTATTTTAAGTCTAAATTTTTAGTATTCGTATTGTCATTTTATAAAGTCATGCTGATTAAAATACTACAAAAGTAAACAATGTGACAATGATGAATTTAGTAGTGTCAACCCTGTGATTATGACCCGTGTATATAGCAAATCCCAAATACACAGTTTGGTGGTGCGCCTGACTGATAAGGAAATAGGTAACATGTGACATATAATGACATGACTAAAAGGAAATCGCATCGGATAGTTCCGGAACTTATTAATTTGTCTAATTGCTTATTGTTTGAAACAGTAATCGATGTAAAAGGGTAAAATTTTCAGTATACCCTATCAAGTATATATACCGTTATATAAGTTTGACTTGTAGCTTTCTTCGGTTATACGTTTATTAGGTGAACAAAAAAACGGTCTTTAGATTTAGTAGTATAGATACTGTTTGAAAATACAAAACTAAGAATCACTCTTTGTCTCATAGGACTTTCAATTACATTATTTTGAATCGTTTTAGTTGTTTGCCTATACTAGTAAACTTTATTCAATAAAATCGTCGATGTTGTCGCAATAGAATAACCAGCTGTTTAAGATAAGTTATGCGGTTGAAGATACAAATTAGACGCATACATTTTAAAATGCCTATTAATTTATGTCGTTTAAACATATTCATAGTGAGTTCAAAGAAATAAACAAAGCTGTTATTTATTTTTCCTTCAAGCACGACAAATTGAAGGACAACATATCTTATGTTTAAATGATATACTATTACAAAATTTTAAATCTGAAAATAAAAAACAGAACACTTGCAATGAAAGTACAACGCAATCGCAATAATAGACGAGCAAGGCAAAGTGTAAATTCTAAAATAAATGAGTTAATGACAATGAACAGCTCTGGTGTTATCTAAATAGTACTGGTTGTTTACTTGTTTTTTGTTTTTTTTAATTCACAGATACTACTAGAAAATGAAAGGATATGGAGAAAATGTACATGGGACAAAATCGCACACAATACATAGAAAACATAGAAAATTATCAGTGAACAGGGCTTTTATTCCTGTTCTTCATCTTGACAGTAGATGTAGGGTCTTCAACAATGAACAAATCCTGCATATTTTCCAAAGATTTTATTTTCACTTATTTCTCGATGAAGATAAATTCGTGAAAATATCCTCTCAACAATAATTTAAGTTTAAAGGTTGATAAGGAAATACATAAATATAACTTGGCTTCAGAAAACTCGACTTTGTGAACATAAGCAAATTTGTACTTCTATAATTCAATATTCAAATATGTATTGCCATATACACTTTAAACAATATAGCAACTCTTTTGATTCGATGTCATAAGATTTGAACACCTCATATGTGTGTGTAATTACAGAATGAATAAACCAACGACCAAAATGTAACATCGAGCAGGAACGTATTCGCCATCTTTGTCGTAGGGGCGAGGACTACAAAAGATCTTTGCTTTCGTTTGGAATGTTCTCCGTGTCAATCCCTGTCACGGGAAATTCGTAACTTCCGGAATCCATCTGTATGCTGCATCTTCTCTTTCCCATTCATTAAAATATATGGAAACATTTTCAGACCTACATTTCAATATTCCCGTTGAACGTGAGTCAGCATTTTCGTTCAGATATCTTTTCTCTTGAATTCCGGGAAATATTTCATTGACATCACGCTCTGCTTCATTCGATAAACATAGTGAATCAAGTGCCCGGTATCCTCCTCGGTCACAAATGAAGCAACCACCATGTCTTCATATCTATGAGGAAGCGGAGTGAAGAAGTCCTCAATGGGGTGATCGGGATTGAAAGTTACACAAAACGGTATGATTTTAGTAAACTGAAATTTCTGCTTGAAGGCCAACAACAAGTTCCGGGCTGTGTGCTTATAATAGGCCTGTAAATCCTCCCGCTCTCCTCATTTAGCCCCAAGTAACAGTGACCGTTGTACATTTTAGTCTTAGCGATGATTCTTAAAACAATTTCGGATATAGATGGAGTTGATGGTAATGATTCTAAACTAAAATCTTCAGAATATTGTCGCTCCAGGTTATATGGCGACTGTTTCATAGTGTTGGCCATCTATAATAATGAAACATTATAATATTTAGTAATATGTACTCCTTAGTGTCGTGTTATTAAGAAATAGAAGTTAAAACAACTACTAAGTATTTGATGTCAAATTTTATATAAATGTATCTTATCATTTTTCTTATATTTGTATTTTATTTGTCTGTATTGCAATAACCTATACATGGTTTTTGTTTGTTTTGAAATAAAGAATTATGATTATCGAAGAAACAGTGACTGCTATTTCAAAACACTGTCCAGTCATGGTATAATTTCAGTACAAAAACCACATACAGTATATTGTTATAAAACTCGTATACAAACATATAAGAATGAATAATTGAAGGAATACTAAGACACGTATAGAGTGGATGACTCATATTCGTCATGGACACATTTTCGTCGTTTTATTATTTTCCTGGATGCATGTCATGATGGGAGGTGTGAGCTATTTGTTTGATTACACAGTATCCATATTCAAAGGTATATACGAGTAAACTTGCAAAAAGAAAATCAATGCCAAAAGAATATCGTTTGTATGAAGTCCTAACATTAGTCAAATGGACAGCTGCCGTGTCAAAGTGCACATTGATGATGACATAGACTTTTGTTTCGTCCGCTGCTCAATGAAATGGAAACGTTTTCGTTTTTTTTTCTCACAAATAACCTGAATCAACGTTTAATTGGAAATTCTTTCTATAGCACGCCTTTCACTGCTTATTTTCTTATTGCGTGAATGCACGTTGTGACTGTGGTATAAAGTATGTATACATTTTAATCTTAATCAGGATAATCTACGTCTTCCTAGATATTTATTTATTCATTTCAAATATGTGCAGGCTGTACATGTATATAATCTAATAAACATTCGGCCTAATAAAAATACATGGAAAACTACGTACGCACAGTAGGTAAGCAAATATTTAATGTAGGTTTTCGATCACAATTAAGTCGAGCAAATTTCACGCTTTAACATATTTTCGAGTTAGGCGTATATGTCTAGAAAAATGCTTTGTTTGTACGCTTCCGAATGGAAACGACAAAAGTTTATTTTGAATGATTTGCATAATTTTCAAGAAATTATAAATCTCTGATGCCAAAGTAAAATGTGACCTTTGAAAGCCGCCTGACGAAGAGCCAACGGAAATATCGCAATTTTCCGATAACGCATTGCAGGATATATAAAGACCAACCAAATTAAGAAATGTTCGTATCACTTATTCATATCACACTCAGTATTTAATACAAGTTCAAGCTGTCAATCATTTTTTTTGTTTATATTACAAATTATATATACCACGTGTCTTATTCATTAAAATTTTAAACAAGATCATCCTTCGGATGTACGGTACATATAACAAAATCAAAAATCATATGTCCGATTAAAACTGACAAAACCAAGCAAAAAGAAAACGATGAAAAGACTTATATAACAATTACAAAAATACACAGAAAACAAAAGATTGAACATTACGAGATCCCTAAAACCTGTGGTAAACTCAGCTGCGCCTATGTAGTCACCAATGAAATCGAATAATTTTCAGCTGTAATATAATGCTAATAATAATACTATCTACAGGTATTCGATTACCTTGCATTATTCACACAACTTTATGGAGCGCCTCTCTGGATCTGAGAACTTCTTCTCTCCCTTTTGTTTGTTTTCATTTTAAATGTGTAAAAGTGTGAATGGCTTTTTTCTTTCCTTTAAATTTTGTAGCAGTTTTCGATAAATATTGCAATCAAATATTAAAGGTTAAAACTAGAATATAAAATCATGAAAGCATGCAGATATCTCTTTTCTTTATATTTTTGACCATTATTCTCTATTTTTATATTTTAACACCTCAATATTCTCTATTCTTTATTTGTTTGGTTCGTTTTTCTCTATTCTTTATATTTTTTACCATTATTCTCTACACTGTAAACTCTATCAACACCCTCATACATGTATTATGACCTCGATATGTATAGTATATGTCATAATGTTTCTCTTTGAAGACGTATACTACACATGTATACGTTTTATTTTCATTTTCAATAATAATTTTGTTAAAAATAAACTAGACATTTATTCTTTTGAATCATTTTCAGCTTTCGTTTTGTTTTTCTTACAGTCAATACAGAAAAAATCTGTTAATTCTAAACTTATTTAATATCAAGTTTGTATATTGTAACAGTAGCATTTATAAAAATACATGAATAGATAAGATAAGATAAGATAAGATAGATAAGATAAGATAAGATAAGATAAGATAAGATAAGATAAGATAAGATAAAATGTAAACTGTATTGTTGTTGGGTTACTGGCCACTGTTATTGACTTATGCGACTTTTATTCATTTGTTTATATGTATTCTATAGTTAAATATTTCTGGATTTTGATTATATAACTGATATTTACAATAACATCAGCGTACGGTTTTCCGAAAACTATCAAATCTAGGTCAAATGTCTGACTAATAAATATATTTACAAACATAAGTTGTGATATCATTTATTAAATTATTAAATTAAATATATCGTTAAAAAGTTTAGCAAATGAGATTAAGAATAAGGTTACCTTCAAGTGTATGAGTTTCAGCTTATGCTACACGATAAAGCAGATATTTAAATAAAAACTGTGTTGTTGTATTGTGAATCTGTATTTGTGTCTAGATCACTCACCTGCTGATAGAGCACCTGCTGATATAGCACCATCAGCTGGCGATACGGCACCTTTTTGAAAATTTGATTGCCTCCTTTGCACAGTATCTTAAGTTTTCAGAGAAAAACTAATATATTGGATTGCCAAAACAAAAACAAAAAAACAACATTTTACGAGATGTGTTCTTCCACAACCATTTTTAACTTAAAAATATATCCACTAATGTATTTTCACAAACAGATCTAATATACAACTATTTTCTTCTCATTTTAACATAGTTTATAAATTGTTTTGTCGGGATTTATTTGAATAGATACTTGAAAATGTAAGCATTTTTATTGGCTTTGTAGTATCTCCTTTAGATTTAAACAATATGTAAACTATAAGCTAAAAGACTAAGATTTAATTTTCGTTCTAAATATTTTCATATAACTCGCAAATAATGATACCTGCCCTGCCATATGCATGAATGAAGTTCTGGATGGGGTGTTTATATAATAGAGAATAATGAACAAAGACCACAGAATGGACACGAAAAAGGAATAAAAATAATAGGATAAAATAGAGAATACTGTACTATTATTTGTCTGTTTGTCTTTTATTTTTAGCCATGGCGTTGTCAGTTTATTTTCAATCTAGGAGTTTGACTGTCCCTCTGGTATCTTTCGTCCCTCTTTCACAATAGGAATAGGTGAGATCAGACGACGAAATAGCAAATAACAATCATATTAGACGTGGCAAAAATGTCCTTAGTTAGTTTAGACAAAGACATCAACGAATTGGTAAATGTTTTTTTGTTAATTTTGTAACTATTTTTGAGCATGCGCAAACCCCGAACATGTCAAATATTCATTTATATTGTATATCTCACATGTAAGGAAGGAAACCACCGAACCTGATATGTTTTTTACCAAAAGAATGACAAAGAAAAACAGTTTTCCAGAAAAATAATTATTTTCGAACTTGAAACAACAGCCATTTTGAAAAGGCCGTGGCCATCTTGAAAAAATAATTTTTTTCGATGGCCAGCAGTTTTTTCTTAAAAAGTATATAATAATGATGCTTCGTGCTAATTTTCATGCTTGTATCATCATTTGCACAATTCCCTCGATTTTGCTTGCTAATATCTTCCACTAAGGTAATTATTATTAATCATTTTGTTCGTTTTGTTTGAGATGATTGTGATTATTTAAATCATCATAATTAAATGTATGCTCATTTGTATTCTTGCTAATATTATTCCGTTTATCTCGTAAATGACCTTCATGCTTGTTGTTATTTATGAATGAAATAAAACGAGAGATCTGATTGGTCGATGTCAAGGTCATTTCAAGATGGTTTCCTTTTTCGTGTTTTTAGTTCAGGCTTTGGTGTTACAGACTGCTACATGTGCTTTGATATAGCCAAAGGTGCTTCAAACAATATTGAGATTAATACTTTATCAATAATTTGCTAAAGGACAGCATTATTTCACTTCAAAAGTCGCATATTATTGTAAAATATTAAGTACGAATTTGTGACTTGTCCCACACCGTAATTGATTTTGATTTACAAGCACTTTTCATTTTTCGGAAATGAAAACACATCTTTTTTCGATGTTTCTTTTTGTGATTTTTTCATATTTAAACACTCGTGAAGTGTTCAAGAATTATTTCTATGCTTTTCAATCAGCAACTTGGTGCTGGTTAACGACTTTTCTATGAAAATACTGCAAAAAATCGCATGATACGAAAAGAAGGTAACGTTGTGCTTTACGTTTTCAACAAGTTACAAACAATTTTTTCTTAATTCCTAGAACAATTATTTAAAGAAAAATATATTTTTATTATGATATTAGCAATGGAAGAATGTCAAACAGCAATCAAGATATTTTAATTCACTTATAATTTCAAATAAAATTGAGAATGAAAATGGGGAATGTGCCAAAGAGACAACAACCCGACCAAAGAGCAGAGAACAGCTGAAGGCCACTTTATGGTCTTCAATGCAGCGAGAAACTCCCACACCTGGAGGCTTGCTTCAACTCACCCCTAAACAAAAATGTATACTAGTTCAGAGATTATGGACTTCATACTAAACTTTGTTAGAATTATACACAAGAATCTGTAAAAAATCATACAAGACTAACAAAGGCCAGATGATCCTGACTTGGGACCCTAGAGAATATAAGCATTAATTATAAGGGCCTCAATGAACATGGACAAAACAAATACATAAAGATTTTAGACATGAAGCTTTTTTGCTACATTGTATATGTCAAAATATTAAAGCAATATTATACCTATTTGTATTTGTTTTTATTTCAGCTTGATTCCAATCTTTGGCAATGGCTCATACTAGAAGAGGCAAGGCATACATGTACATGTACAATACATGATTCTCTGTAGCAGCTGGATTGTCTATTTACCACAATAATTCCATACAGAAATGAAACTCTAGACTACTTACAGGGATCGAATTTAAGCGTTTTGTTGTACTGGTCAGCCGGACCAGTGGACTTAAATATCTACTGGTCCGGCTCCAAATCTACTGGTCCAGCCAAAATTCATTTGACAAACACTAATATAAATGTTTTCTTTTATTTTCATGCTTTTTTTACATAGTTTAGACAAGAAAAGAGAGAGATAAAGGCTTAGATAATCTCAATGATTTTCTTTATCAAAATCAGGGTCAAGGACAGAAAAATGTCAACATTGTCGTCCACATCACCACAATCCTCACGATGACCATAGGGTGCCTGACTGGGTAGTCTGGAGCGCTGTCATTTATAAAATACATTTCTTATCTCGGTCTTTCACTGCAAATTTTCATATGTTATACAATTCATTACATTGCGATCACTATATAATTTAACCATTCGCAATCTCTTCCCAAGGATTTTGATATTTACGTTTCCTTTTGTCAATTTCATAAACTTTATTCCGATCTTCCTTTTGAATGTCACTTATTTTAATTTTTTTGTCCGGCGGTTTAACTCCTTCCAAAAATTTCCACATTTTGTGTTGTTGTGAAGGACGCTCACCCGAGATATTAATTAACTTGATCAATTGTAATACTTAGTACCCCCCAGTACCGTGTAATTGATTTCGCAGGTAATTTTTTTTGTAAACAAACCGAGATTGCGATGCAATCAGTGATTTTTATCGACAAATTTCTACTGGTCCGCCGGACCACCAGCTGACAAAATCTACTGGTCCGACGCAAATTCTACTGGTCTCGGACCACCGGACCAGCGCTAATTTCGACCCCTGATTACTTATGATGTAATGAAGATATTTACATGTATATCTACATATATGATCAATTTTGAAGATTGTTTATGCCAGGTCTCATCCTGTCGACTTGTCCGACAAGTTTTGATTTAGCTTTCTGACAGGAATTATTATAAACTTGCCAGCAGTTACAACACATGAATATAAAAATTGATTTTAAAATTAAACGTCATTCGGACAGTAAAATGATTCTGACGCGTAATGCAATTTGAAGTAAAATTTACTTTTGGGCATTAAATAAAGGCAACAGTAGTATACCGTTGTTTCGAAATTCATAAATCGATTGAGAAAAAAAAAACAAAACAAATCCGGGTTACAAACTAAAACTGAGGGAAACACATCAAATATAAAAGGAGAACTACGACACAACAGAAACACAACACTAAAATGTAAGACAGTAAATATGTTAAACGTTTCGGATTGAATTCGAATTGTGTGTGAAATCTAAGAAATGAAGAATATAAAATATTAAAAAGATGGACAAAATATTTGTATTAAATTTGTTGCAATTATTGTCTTGTCTTGACAGAGTCAAAAGAGAGCATATATATATATATATATATAGGCATGCTGTTTTGGCGGCATATAGAATGTATTAGTTTGTGATTCAGTAATAAGGTCTAGTTTATGGTAGGTCAATGATATTTGGTAAGCAGTTGTGTAAGCATAGGCATCTCTCATTACCATGGAGAATATTTGGCCCACCCTTAGTCATGGTCTATTGACTTTGAAACTTAGTTTACAAGTAATAGTTTGTGATTAAGTCAGTGTAGGGGGAACCACTAGTGAAAGGTCAATGATATTTGGTGTGCAGTTGTATAAACTTTGTCACTTTCAATTTCTATTGAGATTATTTGGCCCTGCCCCCTCAATCATGCTCTTTTTACTTGGAAACTTATGTTACTTTGAAATTTCATTCATTAGCTCTTGATAAGGTTAGTATTAGGAAACCAATAGTGGTAGGTCAATGATAATTTGCATGCAGGTAAAGAAGCATTAGTACATCTCAGTTCCATATAGGATATTTGGTCCTTACCCTCAGTCATATGCATGATCTATTGACTTTGAACTTTTCCTTAGTTTACATGAATTAGTTTGTGATTATTATGATTATGTCAGTTTAAGATTACCTGTAATCTTATGTCAAAGCTATTTGGTATGCAAACGTATTGGTATTAAAAGTTTCATTTCCATGGATATTATATAACCCCACCCTCATTATGGTTCATTGACTTAGAAATTGAATTTGTGTTAAGGTTTGTTTAAATGGAACGACTAATTATGAAAAGTCAATGATATTTGGTAAGCAGTAGTATAAGCATTGGCACATCTCATTTACATGGAGATTGTTCAGCCCTGTACCGTCAGTCCATGGTTCATTGTCTTTGAATATATTTTACATGTTTAAGTATTTCTATTTTAATTGTAACATTTGCATTATCAAAATAACAAATAGGCAAAACATGTCTCTGTGTTAACAGCTTATTATAGATTAGACGTGTACAATAATTATAAAGATAAGAAGATGTGGAGTGATTGCCAATGAGACAACTATCCACCAAAATTCAAATGAAGTAAATGTACGCAATTATAGCTAGGCAACCGTACAGCCTTCAAAAATATATGTTGCATCATTGCTAGGCCATTATAACAACATCAGCATTCATTACAATATAATATACAAGAAAATTACACCACTTCAGATAGTTTCAGGTATGATTTGATAATTGTGCACAGTGGCACCAGCTGATCCAACTAAAACCGCTAATATGGCATAAATAAAACTCTAGCACACAGTGGGATTAAACCATACACCACTGTTGGACACCATTATTGAAATTATTATCCTGAGAAGAATATTCCTCCATGCAGCCTGCAACTATTAGCAAAACCTATACTGCATAGTAAGCTATAAACGACCACGAAATGACAAATGTAAAACAATAAAACTAAAGCAGCCTGATTTATATACAAAACAATTATCAAAAATAAATATGATATACAGCAACAATCACCAAATTACTGGGTCCTCACTATGGACAGGTACATACAGAATGTGGCGGGTTAAACATGTAAGCTGGCACAAAACTCTCCCTAACATGGGACAGTGTGCACTATGTGCATAATCTCATACATTGAATCTTTAAAAATAAATTGGAAATAACTTTTGAAAGTGGTAGGATTGGATAGCGGAAACTTTACAGAACAAATATTATTTGATACTTCAGAAATAGCTAAGATAAATATTTTCACCAATTCTTCCACAATATTCATCTTAACTTCTGCCAAGTTTGCCTCTGGCTTTTAATTAACTGCATAAAGCGCCCTTGGTGCTTTGATTTTTGGTTCAATCATTTATAAAATGGAAATATTGAAACAATAATATGTTTTTAGTCAGTTTGGTTTAGTTAATCGCTAATGAATTATTAACTTGCAACTGAATAATTCGACTTCATTAAATCCGTATCCATGTGAACTTCAATTGAACCCCTTAGCTAGAGATGGATTACTATGCGTCTTCAGCTATTAAAATTAAGAATGTCAACAATGGAAGTGAAACAAGGGTAAATCATTTGTTTGAATGATTTGATCTACAAAAAAAAACTCATTTTTATACAGATAAAAACGATAACTTACTTATTGTTTCAACCTATAATATAGTATTATTAACTTGATGTTTCTGTATTGGCCCTATTATATAGTCGAGGTTAGATGTTTTGGACCCGAGACTCGAAGAGTCGAGGTCCAATACAGCTGATCGAGAATCTATAACAGGGTCAATACAGATACAGCAAGTTCATAACACTTTTATTAAATGATTTTAAAAGAACTCACCGTGAAGAAAATACAGAGTTTCATATCTGAACTTTTCTGTTCGCCTATTTCACGTCCATGGATTTTTGTCAACATTGTCAGGTGAAATTCTGATTTCTCGTCCAAGTACTCAACATTTAGCTATTACAATTCAGTTTCTCTAACAAATATAAAGTAGCAAAGAAGAATAAATCAGACAGTTTAACTATTCGTACTCGTGGATCGTCTGCGTTCTGATGAGTGATCAACGGAAATGAAACAATGGCAATAATCGTAAGTCGTACTCGAAAAGGCTGTAAAATATTTCCATTGCAAGATTTCAAAACTTTTTATTCTATGATTTTGAAGTTATGAAATATATTACAAAATGTGTTCCGATAACGATACGTCTAAAGTTAAGTAAGGCGTAAGAAAATTGAAACCGGAAGTGAACGTCCCGTATTAGCCCATGGGCAAATACGGCTTTGCTCAGTATTGGCCCTATTTTTACGTATTGTCCCTGTTCGAAAAGCAATATTAAGTTTTGATTTATATCGACAGTGGCACGTCATCAGTATTGCACAGGCTGATTTATCTGTATTAGGGCTGATTTGCTCATATCATTTGATAATTTGAAATAAAACAGACCTAGAAAAATCCAATTGCACAAGTTTGCTATCTATTTATATCGGGTTAGGTTACCGTCGGCAGTCTTTGGAGGTCACCTTGATGGGTTAATTTAATGGCGTCTAGACTCGAATACACACAAAAGGTTGATACATAATATCGAGTTCTAGCATCGAAAATTGTATATATTACACCTTTTTTATAATTTGGATATACGTTTTAGTCGAAAATGAATATTTGAGTCAAATCAGTGAACGTGAATTTGACAGCAAATGTCCCTTTAACAGTATTGATGATTGGGAACCCTATACCGGTATACAAATGATCATTTTTTAATATGCTAATTGGTCGGCAAATATGATGGCTTTGTTTGCATATAGTTCCAGTTAAAGCTCTATAGAAAGTTACATTTTTGTAGAAAAGCGAGACATAGCGATCATATATCCCACCGTCGTCGGCGTCGTCGTCGGCGGCGGCGTCCAAAATACTCACTCTGTGGTTAAAGTTTTGAAATTTTAATAACTTTCTTAAACTTACCTGAATTTCTTCCAAACTTGGACAGAAGCTTGTTTATGATCATAAGATAGTATCCAATAGTCAATTTTGTAAAAAAATCCATTTTTTCGTATTTTACTTATAAATGGACTTAGTTTTCATGGTTTTCTGCCAGGAAACATTACATTCACTCTGTGGTTCAAGGTTTTTTTAAACTATCCTGGATTTCTACCAAACTTGGACAGAAGCTTGTTTATAATGATAAGATACATGTAGTATCCAGAAGTAAATTTTGTGAAAAAAATCCTGTTTTTCTGTATTTTACATATAAATGGACGTAGTATTTTCTGACAGGAAACGTTACATTCACTCTGTGGTTAAAGTTTTAAAATTTTAATAACTATCTTAAGCTATTCTGGATTTGTACCAAACTTGGACAGAAGCTTGTTTATGATCAAATACTAGTATCTAGAAGGAAATTTAGAAAAAATGTTGTTTCTGGTTTTCCGTATTTTACTTATAAATGGACTTTTTTCTTCCAGTTTGCATTACAAACAGTGCAGTTAAAGTTTTAAATCATTTGTTAGATTCATAAACTATCCTGGATTTTTACCAGACTTGGACAGAAGCTTCTTACATCACATTCATATCATAAAAGTAAAATATTCGACAGAAACATCATAATAATGATTGAGTAAAATAATATGCAATATACATTGTAGTAAATTTCTGTTCATGTCTATCTGACAAGTTAGAAATGTGAAATGTGCATATATCACTAAGTCTAAATAATGGTTCATTTAACATTCACCTATCTGCCATTATCGACGACAATAAACAAATAAACGAAATTGACAATTGAATTAATACATCTATGATACAGTACTACAATAGAGAGTTTAAGTAACATATACTAAACAAACAATGCCAAGCCTACATGTGGTACAAAGGTTAACGACAGAAAGACTTCTAAATTTGTTTTACACCACCATTTGTATAACCTTGATTTCCTGTCTTTCACAAAATAAAACATGACACTTAAGACACAATAATCTTTAAATTGATACATATCATCATTAGCTTATCAATATTTGGACAACTTGATATGTTTCAACTACATAGATATAAACATAAATACAAAAAATATATTTATATTACAAGCTTTGTGTTTATTCAACCTCTTTTGTTTAATATAATCTATTGTTATCTATTATCTAACAGTTAACTTTTTATACATTGTAACATGGATGGAAGGTTGTCTCATTGGCACTCGTACTAAATCTTAGCTTCTAATTTATATTATATTCTTTTATTAATAAAATCATGCTGTCAAGTAATGCGGTCATTTCTACGGAAGCGTATATCGGTCACGTGTTATTAGTAATTTCGATGTAAACTTGTGTTATTTTATGAGAATTAATGCTTTATAAGATGATAATATAGGACTATTATATAACGATTATGTCTGTATCTTAACTGTGTAAAATATTTCGTATCATCATTACCAGACTTTAACATCACATCCATACTTCCTCATGTTGACTTTCATAACCATTGTATTGGTAAAAGTATTTAATATTTAGTTATGTATATATTCGTATAATATTTCTATAGAACTATTAGCAAAAAGACCCATTTTCATAAATTTTGACATGACATTCTCCGTATAGACCAGATGTAGTGTATCTCCATGGTTTACAATATTCAGGTGATACCCGAAACGCTGCGGAAAAGATGATGTTACGTTTTGCTGTAGGCGAGCGATTACAGGATCCGTGGAGCCTCTGGTTTAACTAATATATGACCTGAAATAAAAATAAAATCACTAAGCATGCGTGAGTAAATTACTTCAGTGACAAAAGCGAAAATTAAAATTCAAGCTGCTTCCATATCCGATTCTCTCCTTAAGTAACAGCTTGAAGGCAAATATAGCGCGTACCAGTCAATCTATATTTTTGGTACGAGTTTGCGTTTGGATTATTCGGGTTAGAAATAATGGTGGCCATTTCGCATTTTGAGCTTTTGTAACTTTGGTTTTTCATGTTTTTCATATTTATCGAAAATGAGAAAGCGACAAACTTTTGCATCAGTTAAATAAAACATAGCCGTTGTGAATTAAAGTGTCTTGGGCCTATTAAAATTAGAAAATCATGATGTCTTTAATATTTTTAATTTTAAAATATATAAAATAAGGGATAAAGTAATGGGTCGCCGTTCATCTAAGCTCAAAATCGGCCTTTCAAAAATAGCATAACTTTGCTTTTCCATTCTGCGCAGTGAACGTCACACTACCTTAAATTGTCCTGAAACCCTTAGATTACAATGTAACAAGTGTATACGTACAGTCATATGTTAAAATATGCAAGGGTGCCTTTCAAACGATAAACAATGTTTACTGTCAAATGTGCGTATTTTGTTTATATTTTCTCGCATGCTGTATTTTTTAATGTGAGGTGTTCACTTATTTTACTGAAAAAGAGTATGTATGTTGAATTATGTACTCAAGGTTGGTCCAGTGTTATCATTTTCAAGCTTCGAGTCTATATTTAAGAAGAAAAAAAAACATACATGTATCACATATATATAGCGGTCATATTTAAACATTTTCTGTTATTTCTATTGTAGAAAAATATCTAGTAATTTTCATTGGATTATTGAAAGGCAATACGGTGGAAACCAAAATGAATCTAACCGTTTGATGCAAATTCTGAAATCTTTTGAGATAACAGAGCTTACAAACATTCATATCCATGATCTTCCTGAACACATTTTATGTGTTTTCATTGGCCTTCTTAGGAACGAAAAATGTTATTTTATCGTTAATGTCTTCATGCCAGTTTTGCTGCAGACTTTGACTGAGGTGAAAAGTAGAATATTTCTAGATCTCGCTCAAAGGGTAGTTTTGCATACAGAGGAAGTGCTTGATTTTGATATGGAAAATCAGAAACATATTTTTTCTAAGGACACTGATAGGCATGACATTGCCACCAGATTCAGATCATGATGATGACAGCAATTAAGTTTTGCACCAATTGATTAATATTTTGTGTCATTATCTAATTTACTTTATTATGTTCTCAAAATAATAGACATAGTGTTATATGCAAAGAGTATGAAATAAAAAAAAGAACATTTCAATGATTTTCATGGGTACCAATGAGTTTCCCAAAAGGTTCAATGTTAAACATTCCCATGTTTCCATGGCAACTGAAGTAATTTCGGATGTTTCTTATACCAATCCACGGAAACTGCGGCCATTTTTGAATTTCTATATATACAAACTAAGGTTCAACTTCTTACAATCCTATATAATTTAAACCCGCCCATATTGACATAATTAAAACTGACCTAACGAATACGAATGCTCATCTTGGCCGTGCATAGGAAAATGCCATGTTTTATAAGAACATGCGTTTTATTGTTGCATTTGTAATGTGTCACGAGGTATACTTGTTCCTAAAGTTGTATTTTGTGTAATTCGTTTATTTTTTTGATAGAGTTAATAAAGGCATTTGCCATTGATATTTTATAGTGCGTCTTTTCTTGTTGTAATGTTATACTGCTGTATCAGGTTAAAGGTGAAGGGTGAAATATAATTAAGATGTGGTATGAGTGCCAATGAGACAACTCTCCATCCAAATTATTTTTTACGACAAGAAATTCGAAATCCACCTTTTTCAGAAAAATCCAGGCAAAATCAATGCAGGTTGTCTTAGAATTTTAAAAAAATAATTTACAAATTCCCTCATATACCATGTATAAGTCTTTATATACAAAGAACTGACAAAACTGAAAAAATCACAATAATATTAGCGCCGGCAACATAGCCATTTCTATAGAATATGCTATTTGCCGGCTATAATCAAGATATTTTGATCATAGCCGGCAAAATAGCCACTGCTATGTATTTAAAGTTAACAATTATAGGTGAAAACACGTCCTTTGTATAACTGAAAAATTATTACACCAAGGTTTTCGATATCACAAACTTGTCAAAACTTTAAAAAAAATTGTATCATCTGTACAAGGACATAATCCGTAAAAACAATTCAACATACAGACAGCTTATATGCTTAGTTTTTAGTATTTTTACTTAGTTTCGTACGTTGCATTTTCTAACATTAAACTCGGACTTCTCTTGAATTGTATTTTAATTGTACGTATCACTGTATGTTTATTTATTTTACATTGGCTAGAGGTGAAGGGGGAAAGGTTGAGCGCTCACTAAACATATTTAACCCAGCCGCATTTTGGCGTCTGTTCTATTAAAGTCAGGAACCTCTAGCCTTTGGTAGCAATACACAGTTAGGAGTTTAGTTTCGCATTATGGCCATGGTGGTTTTTTTTCAAATATGAAAGATTTTGCACAGTAAAATCCATTTTAAGATACCGGGTAGCTGATGTAAAAATAGCCCTCGAAGTGTGTTTGTGTGATCATCAATATGTGTTAAGTATGTTTTATGGGCCATTTTGTGTTTGGCAGTCCGCATTCCGGTCATTGGTCCAGAAATAATAGTAATGTTTTTAAACACAGTAAATTGCCACGAACTTTTGAACGCAATTTTACGAAAAAATGAGGCGAAAGACATATGATTTTTTTTTAACATTTTGATAGCTGTATGTAAATAGGTCTAGAAAAGGTATCACTCAAGGGCATTAGAATTCTAGTTTGGACCAAATTTTAGGAAACATATGACAGCTTCCCCTTTTAGCACTATTTTATAGCAAAATCAATAAAATTTCACCATATTCAGATTTGGAAAAAGAATCTTTGGAAGATTCTGATTATAGACATATGCACATATATGACCCAACCATTAAGCTTTTACTATTAAAAAGCAATGAGAAGAGGATGGCTAAAAATTATGATGGTAAATTATAACTGTTTTTGCTAACTGTGTATTGCTACCTTTGTTGGGTATGTTTTTTTAAATTTTGGTTCATCTATATGTTTCGGAGTATAGAATGACGTCAATTTTTCTTGATCTAGTGCACATTATATTTCGGGGCCTGCTCAGGACTGCCTCTGGGTGTGTGATTTCTCACTGTGTTGAAGACCCATTAAATGGTGGCCGTGGGTTGACTTGTATATTTTGGTTGGGTTGTTGTCTCTTTGAAACATTCCCCGTTTCCATTCTTTCTTCTATACCAGCTAAACCGACATAGGTATACAGATTTTTTATCTCTGTAATGGTAGTACATGAATTCACCGCGGTCTCCCGGAAAAGCAACCCTTCATTCTCACCGTCAGCGACTGTTTGTCGAAACAAAATCCTTAATCGTCAAAAAACTTAGAGGTACTGTTACAAAATAATTACCCCGCCCTTTTCAAAAATCATTTAAAAAATATGAGTTTCATCATATTATGATCAGTGGTATAGGAGTAGTTGCTGATACAAAATGGGCAACGGAAAGTAAACCCCCAAAATATTGTTAACAAAATAAGAGATGCACAATGGCATTATACGATAAAATATATGAGAAAGTTTAATTAAATTATGATAAGTGGTTAAAAGGAGTTGCAAATACAAAATGGTTACCCCCACACACACACACCTTATATAAAGGGCAAAGGTTAATCCATGTTTTGGAGGAAAAAACCTTCAAAATGATTTTGACCTAAAAAAAAAAGTGCATAATGGCATTTTATGGTTAAAAACCTGAGAGTAAGTGAGTTTCATTTCATTATGATAAGTGAAACCTCCTTAACCACTGGTTATAATTGAACGAAACTTCTCAGAATCTGCGTCATATAATGCCATTGTTCACCTCTTATTTTATTATATGGTACGCCGTACACACCATTGTTTGTGTTTCCAATACAAAAACATGGGACTTTGCAGCCGCAGCGGTATAATGTTTGAGCTCTGACATCTACTTGTATATATAGTAATAACATCTAGGCATTTGCTATACATTTCTCGTCTAAAAAGCATATAGTTCCTAGAATACTTAACTGGAGGGTGGTTATTTAAAAAAAAAGTGCTTGTAAAGTGATGTCTGAGGTGACAGACTAAAACTATTTAAAATCTTCCCTATAAGACTTTTTCGGCTTATGATTCTTCAATTTTATACCGATTAATATATGTTTTATTCAATAGTTCATATATAACATGCATACCCACATCTTTCTTTTTTACTACAGGTATATTGACAGACATGACGACTTTTTGGAATACAGATTTTCGCTTACCCGCTGTGGACGCATCACGAGATGAACTAATTGCCTATTACCACAATCTTTTATATACAGCCAGAGAAATAAAGGTTTTCTACTTTTGTGCATGACATCATAGTTTCTGAGAAAACAATTTACAGAGTTGTACGGAGGCTAAATCTGTGGAGGAGGTCAAATGAGAGCGATTTACAAGCAAGGTGTCATTCGATGTATAGTAAGACTAAGAAGCGATGGATTTTCTGAAGTAGGATATTGGTCGATGTGGCAGTTATTAAATACAAGATGTGGACTTCATGTCACTCAAGAAACGGTGAGATTTGCCCAAATTGCCATTGATAGGGATGGTGTAAATATAAGAGGAAGACATCGACTAAGACGAAGACACTATACGAATAAAGGTCCACATTTTTGTTTGCACGTAGATGGATACGACAAACTTAAACCTTTCGGTATCGAGATCCATGGCT